>JAASAO010000527.1:0-68386 GCA_017311375.1 Mytilus coruscus | reverse complement strand
AGATCAAGCGAACAAAACACCTACGAACACTACATTGCAGGAACTGTCCAATCATATAGGAAATAGCTGCATACAGCTTGGAGTAGAACTTGGATTGCAGAGTGTTGAGATTGAAGGAATTCAGAACGATCACAGCTGTAAACTGTTACATCAGAATAAAACAACATTACGAGTTTGGAGCCAGACAAAATTTCCAAAGCCAACAGTTAAAGAACTGATTAAAGCTTTACAAAGAATTGGCAAAATCGATTGCCTGCGGGAAATATCATTTTAAACAGTACAAGAAGCTATTAAAAACATGACAACAACATTTAAATGTAGATTATACTAGGATACACAATATGATAAATTGTTCTCAAAATGTATTGTTCGTGATCATGCTTTTTCAGGCTGTGTATGACTTTTACACACTTCATTCGTAATGGGTGTGATTAATGAAACTTCAGTTTGGGAAAACTTGACCTCATTCATTAGTTCAAAATTGGCTTTGGACTAGCTTTCAGTAGCTGTAAGTATTTCTATATCGGTACTTTGTGTACTTATTTTTAGTTTTATAGTTTTAATGCATTTAGTCAAGTTCGTGTTAGCAAATATTTGTAATTGTTTATATGCCATTGAAACCTTAAGCCTTGTTTACTTCAGCTTTTGCTTTGTTTGGGATTCTATTAATATTTTGTTTTTATGTGTTTGTTTTTCAGGTCTTTCAGCCTTTCCTAATACCGACCTTTTGATTTTGATCTGATTTTCATTTCTTAAGCTATTTTTGTTTCTGAAATGTCGCTTTTGTGTTGCAACATATAGATAATATATTTGGTATGTGATATCAAACAATTATTGAAACTCACCCTGTTCAACTGAACACTTTTTTCAATATGAGAGTTATCTCTGTTTTTCTAGTAATCGCTTCTCCTAAAAAAAGTGTAAAAGTTATCGCTCAATTGTTTACTTCAAAATTTGTGTTACTTTCTCAGGATGAATTTTTTTTTAATTTTGACCAACGCCGTCATTGTTAAACATGTATGGTATTTCAACGTAACTAAACAACACTGAAACATAGAGACCTAGAGGTTTTAGATATCGTATCCTTGATTAGAATGCAGGTTCAAAGATAAAGGTCGTGTTATCAATTTTGAACTCTACTTTTTATCAGCAGTGTAGAACACGTTTCTAAAGACGTCATAAGTCACATGCTACTGGCAGACCAATACCGGTGACGATATTCTGGATTGAGCTTACTTTTCAACAAATCATGCAAGAAATTAAGCAAAGCTATGTTTTTATTCAAGCCTCAATTATGACAATAATGACATATGGTATTTCAAATTCGTTGTTCTAATTATTGTCAATGGTTTTGAAATGTCATTAAAAACTAATGATATCCTTACAAATATAGATCAAAACTATTCAATTTAATTAATTTTGAAAAAAATTATTAAGACAATTTTACACGGTTAGCTAAAAGACATCTCTTTTTCACATATAACACCTGTCTCGTATTACTGACGCATGATAAAGTCACTAGTTTTTTTATTCATTAGACTGGACGACAAATGACATTGAAAACAAGCATAAAGAACTGACCTTGTGTAAACCGGAATTAGTTTTTCTCTATAAATGTACCTCACAATTACATATTTTCAGAATCATATGAACGGGACGTGATATTTTGCCAACCAGAAGTAGCAAATTATCTCCTAAGTGCAAGCAGACATAATGAAATCATATATTTGTTGGCTCAGTGTAAAGAAAACTATCATATAACATAAAAATGAACATTTCTTCACCGGATATAGCCAATTATCGCCATTATTTCAAACGGAAATACATGGAAATATATATTTTGGAATCAGTCAAAAATCATATGGCATCGGAAGTGACTTTTTCAGGTTTTTAAACCAAAAGTAACTGATCAGCTCAAGTATTCCATAGAAAAACAAATTATGTATTTTTGGCATCTGTGTAGGCTTAGTTATCTTTTCATCTTTTTGTTCGTTTCCAAAGGTAACTTTTTTGTAAGGTTAAAAAAATCATATCTGTATACCAGTACATTTAAACCATAAAAATCATCATGTGAGGTTGAAAGCCATTCAGTTGTTCTTTAAACAATTGGTTTTTAATTTTATTTTGATTATTTTATCTGATTTATTGTTCTTGTTGAATTTAATTTCTTTGCTCTTTAACTAATAGAACACATATATAGATTTTACCACTGCATCGAGTGTGATACGTTATTATCCACTCGAGACAGTTGCATTCTCAAATTTAAAAAGCGAGGCTCGCCGATCGTTTTAAATATTTAAAACTTAACTGTCGAGAGTGGATAAATATCGTATTGCATGAGATTTGGTGGTGGAATCAGTTTCTCTAATGTTTTTTGACGATATGCAGACAAACTTAATCCTTCGTTTCGTGATCTACAAAAAGATGTGTTCTTTGAATGTGACGTCATCAGGCATGGTCGCATTTTTTCATGACGTCACAATAGGAATTTCAGAGAAATGCTAGAAAACTTGACGTCATAATAGAATTTTGACCAATGACGAGCTGAGATCAAACGAACCACACATTGATTAAATAAAAATAACCAACAGGTCAGGAAAAGGATAAATCGGGTCAGAATTAGAGAAACGTGATACATATATATAACTGATGTATATCAAACGCTTAATGTACGTTTAATATACTCCTTAATAATTTAGAAAAAATAGTTATGTAAATGCATTCAAGACCATTATAATAACTATTAAAATTAAAATCACAAATATGATGTCACCTGGATGAAATACACTATATTTTAGAAGAATGTATTTTGTGGTTTATGTACGGTTTAGAATTGATTTATAGGCTATGAAACAATACCATGGAAAAGGTATCAGTTATTATCTTCAATTCATGAATGATTACATGCGACCTTATTGTGGTATGTATTTCATGTATTTGTCTGTTTTCATTCATTTCAGCAAGCATATTTCATTTTTTGTAATTAAAGATATAGTGTAAAATCTTAAAGCTACATGTATATGTACTAGTTGAATGTGCACATAATAACAATAGTTTTGTTTAGGTTTACAGTGGTATAATAAAATATCATTACCGTTATCTAATTGGTCAGATTTAACTAGATTTATGATATAGTTGACTTACATCGTGCACTTATAAGTAATATCAATGTTATTTTCTGTTACAAATTTGAGTTACAAACCCCATCATTATTCCAAAATTCATTTCAATATTTATTTCATTCAAACACACATAAATCAGAATTCTAAGAAAAGACAAACAACCAACATTCAGAACCAATACGAACCAACTAAAACCAATTTTATCAGTTAAAATATATTTATGCAATTGTTTTTGATATTTTTTCTGTCTGCGTATACAAAAACGCATGTCACAATCATGATTTTAAAATTACACATAGACATATGTTGATATATAACAGTTGATATATCTAGTGCTACACAAATTGAATTACAATTATTTCTTTAAAAACCCTAAAGAATTGGTCGAATATGCGGACCATACATGACAGGTAGATCGTGTTATTCAGTAAGGAGTACATTTTAAGTGAAACTGTTTTATTAAATGTTTATTTGGTCGACCTACTTTTGATATATCACTGCATATGCTTTTGGAGAAAGACAAACAACCAAGATTAAAAACCAATACGAACCAACACAAATCAATTTTACCAGTTAAAATATCTTTAATGTATGCAAATGTTGTTCATATTTTTTTGTCTGCGTATACAAAAACGTATGTCAGAACAAAATTAAAAAATACACACATAGACATGTTTTGATATATTGCAGTTTATCCATCTACATGTAGTACTACATACATTAGATTACAATTATTTCTTTAACAGACCTGAGGAATTGATCGAAAATGTATACCATATATGACAGGTAGATCGGGTTGTTTAGTAAGGAGTACATTCTAAATGGAATTGTTTTATTAAATGTTTATTTGGTCGAACTACTTTTGATGTATCACTGTATACGCTTTTGGAGACATGTTTTAGCCTTTTAATAATCAGCAATAAAATTTAAAAGATACTGTTTTTTTCAATACTGTGTTTAACTCTGCGATTGACTTCAATTGATTTACAGCTGCCACGATACGTCAATTAATGGCGACAAATGTGTATTGATGTTCAAGCCTCATAAATCAACTAAACATATACAATCAGAATAACAACTCTTAACAAACAAATTGTAATTATCCCCTGATTTGTAGGTCTGCCCCGATTTACAAATCTAAGCTCACACAAAACGTCTCAATATGGAATACAAATCGATCAGTAAAAAGTAAAGATCAGACGTATTTAACGGGTATTTTACTAATCAAGACCACGAAAACACATCCCTTATCAAATTCGGTACAGATACATTTACAGGACTCGTTAAATATTCAATCGTTAAAAGGAAGCTATTAAACCAAGAGTTCCAAGTGGTGAAATTAAAGTCATTACTTCGAAATATTTTACGGACGCCATCATGAGTTGATTGACCGTTATGGAGTATCTGTTTCACAGATGACGACGGTTATGTTCCAATTGTCGGAAACATTTTTCTTTCTTCTATTGTGATATCACCGAGTGACACTTATTGCTGAATGTGTGCTAACCATGCGCATTACGCATAAGACTGATCACCAGTCTGTACTGACTTGAGCAGTATGGATGTCACATGTAGAGCAGGGTCTTTTTACTCTTTCGGAGCACCTGTGATTAACTGGGGTTTGTGCTACTCAGTCTTTTTGCCATGTTATGTTTTGTAGACTGTTGTTTGTCTTTGGTCCCTTTTCGTTGGAAGCTCTATTGACAGTTCCTTACGAGTTTGTCAGACCAGTACAATAATTTTAATAAACAATGTCAAATGGAATATTGTCACTTTTTATTGTAATCGACAAACGTATTAGTAACCATAGACTTATATAGCTATGTATTTGTGTAAAAGTATTCATCCTGAGGTACCAAAAGAACTGAATTTTATTGCCGTTGTATAAAATTCTAACAAAATGAAAACTACTGGCACCTTTTGTTGATGCTGACAATAAATTTTACTATTTTGAAAAAGAACTCAATTATCAGGCTAGTACAAAAACATTAAAAAAAAAAAAAAAAGGATTATTGTCACTTTTTATATTATCGACATAAGTAATTGTAACCGTAGACTTATCATGCTTATAGAGCTCTCTATTTACGTAAAACTATTCATCATGAGTTAGCAAAAGTAAAATAACAAAATACCGAATTCCGAGGAAATTCAAAACGGAAAACACCTAATCAAATGGCAAAAGCAAATGCTGAAACACATCAATCGAATGGATAATAACTGTCATATTCCTGACTTGGTACAGGCATTTTCTTATGTAGAAAATGGTGGATTAAACCTGGTTTTATAGATAGCTAAACCTCTCACTTGTATGCTAGTCGCATACAATTCCATTATATTGACAACACTGTTTAAACAAAACAAACAGACATAATAGGTAGAAATGTCAAAAATAAGGTTACAACAGTCAACATTGTGTTATAATCTTAATAACTATAAATACAAACAAATATATCAATAAGGAAAAACAAAAAGGCATATAGACAAAGCACATCAGCAAAAACAAATAACAAGAATACAACAATTTACCAAAGCAAAATAACACAATGACGGGATGTATAAGTAGCGAGCCACGTCAAATGGATATTACCAAAAATTAGACTAAACAGTAAAAAGTAATATTTACAAAGACACAGAAAAGAACACTATCTATAAAACACGTAATTAAGATGATAAACAACGTCAGTGCCTAGAATCTTTAATTCAAGACCATCGTGTATTATTTGTGAAGTTGATACGGTATATTTATCAACAAGGTCTTAATATCTTCCTATGAACTTTCTTAGAAAAAGGACGAGACATTCTTTGACATAACCCTGGTCAATCAACTTTCTGCTCAGACACTGGTGACATTTTACAAAGTCTGAGTAGAGCTGAAAGCTCTTGAATACCGAATGAGTTGGGAAATGTATATCCAATATGCAGGTGAAGTTGATATATTGCTACTAAAGTGGGAGCAATTGATAATTTCAAAATTAAAATCGTCTCGTTTGTTATAGATTCTGGTACTGAGATGACCGCTTGTGTCAAATTCGAAGTATGAGTCTAAAAAATGAGGCAGAAGAAGCCGTGTCTGTTGTTTCTTTAATTTCTAGTTCTGGAGAATATATTACTGGAACCCAATTAGAAAAGTTTGGATTGTTAATGGAAAGAACATCATCAATATATCTAAATGTGAAATTAAATAATCTGGCTTCTTTTATCTTCTTGTTGTTGACAAGTGTCTGAAGGAACTCCGACTCATATGAAAATAAAAGAGGTCTGCAAGGAGAGGCCCACAGTTCGTTCCTATAGGAATGCCGACAATTTGTTGAAAAGTCTACCTCCAAAGGAGTATGGCCACGAAGTGCCTATATTGGCCCTGTGTAATGACAACAAATAAAAACAAACAAGGTGGATCCTTTATAGCTAAAACATATCTACCTATATCGTTGTTTGTTACTATGTTATAAAATCATATTTTCATGACGTCATTAATGTGACGTAACACCCGAAGTCGAACCGGAACGCTGAAAATATCAAAATTCTCGAAGAATTTCACACTTCCTGGTTAAATTTCGCATTGGCCACAGGCCTCGACCAAAGTAATTATAATCTCATTTTAATTGTTTGACACTTTGACGTCGTTTGCAACAATTTTAGCGTGGTCGAGGCCTGTGGCCACATCGAAAAATAAACTTTGCTAACAAGCGAATCCGAATTCGACGCTGTCATTTCCGAGGTACGATAGATTCTGTGGCGAAATGTCTGATGAATCTACCACGAACTTCTTATTAAAATAGAAACAAATTATATAGTTCATCTTCTTTTTAATATTTTCAATAAATTTTATCATAATTCTGTTTTTTGTGTGTATTGAATTACATTGCGCATGTTTGTTGCACTTCCCAACAAAAATATGGATGTACAGGCAGTTTTGCGACGGTGACATATTCGATAATTTTATTTTCCTGACATATACTGTAGACCATTATGTGAATCTTTTCTTGCAACTGAAGTATGCTTTTCTTGAGGAATACGTATTGAGGTAAGTCAAAATTAATTTACAGATAAAAACAAACAAAATAAAAAGTCTTTGTATTTTCCGTAGCTTCAGTCGTCAACTGCTTGCACCGACGGGGTTTTTTCCTTGCTTACAACGGTTTTATTGAAACACATGACAAATTTGTGGAAAATAAAAATAATTATTAATTTGTAATTTTTTTAGAGTTTATTTCAACGTTATAACACATAAAAGGTTATTTTGTAATGTTATTATTAACCTCCGTCGGCCTTGCTATGTAAAAAATAGGGCAGCTTTAGATTAAAGCCGAAGTTATGCTACGAAACCGTCTTTAAAACATCATTATTATTCACGGGAAAAGCAGTAATAAATCTTTACACAAGTAAAAACAAAAAAGAAAAATCAAACAAATGCAGACGACTAGATACAGAGGTTCCAATCTATAACTTTATATACCACTTGTTTTCGTCAATTAGAATTGTTGACGATGTGGTGTAATGGTTAGCGCGTTGATCTTGAAGATGCCGTGACATTGATAGAGTGGGTTCGTCTCCCAAATTTTTTAAAAGTTTTTTAAATTATTTTTTGTATATTATCATAAAACCTAATCACTGCTAATGTAACATATGTTTACTTTTATTCCTGTGATTGCAATTGTTTGAATAGATCCACTGATATTTTTTTCTAGATTTACTGATTAATTGATAACATTACTTTGAAACGTTTCTATTTGGAATTTGAATTTTAAAGACGTAAGTGTTATTCAACAAATATTTTTTATATAGAATTTACCTTTCTGATGTGTTATAGAAATAAATTAAGGTAAGATACCTGCATATTCAGTCCACCTACATAATTATCAAATATGATATAATCTAAAACATACTGTTTGTAGTGTAGGGGTCAGTGAGTTAGGACTGAAAACTAGATATTTTATTACATTGTCTGTTCAAGTTCTATTCCTGAACACGTGGTTTTTACACTATAACTGAAAATAAGATGTTAATTTGTTGCTCTGTTTTATATTGTTGAGCTGTTGTTCATTATCACATGCATCAAATATCCTGTTCTGGGCTGCATTCGTTGTTCGTGTATTAAAATTCATTTTTTTATTTCACTTCAGAATGCCTGGAAATGGTCCAAAGTATTACCCTTGCGTTTTGTGCAATAAAAGGACTAAACCACATGAAAGAAGATCAATCAATAAATCTGTAGCAAAGTATTTGAATAAGAGTTTTTTAATAACACCAAAACAAGAAGATAAAATATGCAATACTTGTAAACACAAATACTATGTTCAGGAAACCAAACATTCCTCTGTTGTACAACATAGATCACTGACGATGAAGATTATGTTCCACCAGCACAACGTAGATCTACTGTGTTATCCAGTCTACCATCAGTATCTCTTTCAATACCTTCAACATCAAAAGCCATTCATACTGTTTCATATGCAAAAAGCCTGGTCCAAAGCTAATTGTTGTTTCATCGCAAGCAAGATTTTCTACTTTTCTTAAAATAGAGGTTATAATTCCTACAGGATGTCGCTGTTGGCCGGGACATTTCATGGAAGATAATTTTACAGAAGATGCAATAAGTAAAATAAACTGTACCAATGATAATGTCCTCCTTAACATATCTTCAATCATGGATCTTTTGAAGAAGTTAAGATCCACAGCCATACAAAATGAACAATCAAGAATTGACTTTGATACAGATAAAGTGTTATCTGACTCTGACTGTATTAATTTAACCGGAATAAATAAGAACAATTTCAATGATCTCTATTCCTACATTTAAGATTTAGTAAGAAATACACCTACACGAAGCACCAGAACCTCTCTTGAATTTTCCTTTTTAAAATAAAATCCGGAATTTCAAATAAAGTGCTATCTACCATTTTCAACATATCAAGATCAAGTCTACGCCGAGCCATTGGATGTGTTAGACAAGCTTTAGTAAAAAATTTCATACCGGAAAATTTTGGTTTTAAACACATCAGCCATGACGATGTCGTTAATCAGCACACAAGACAACTAGCTCAGACTTTATTTGGGGATGGAACAAACACACAGGCTATATTAGTGCTTGATGGCACCTACATCTATATTCAGAAAAGCGGAAATTTTCATTTTCAAAGACGGTCATATAGTTTACACAAGGGACGACCTCTTGTTAAACCAATGGTAGTTGTTACTACTACAGGATACTTTGTGACTGTTCTGGGACCATACTTGGCCGACTCCAAAAATAATGATGCAGCAATCCTCAAACATATGTTTAACACGAATGTAGAAGATATCAAAGAATGGGTACAAGACAATGATATATTTGTAGTTGACAGAGGATTCAGGGACTCATTGGAGCTTCTTGATGATTTAGGGATTAAAGCACAGATGCCAAGCTTTTATCGAAAGGCCAAAACAGATGACAACAGGTGAAGCCAATGCAAGTAGATTAGTTACTAAGGTTTGTACCCCTAGGGCCAAAATACTGTTTAAGACATTATAATTTATAAAACAAAATTTGAAACTGCGTCACTTTAGTATCATCATTCAGTTAAGATATTTATATTGCTCCACAGAAAATGTTCTTTATTCGTACGAAGCACACCAAACTTACATGTGCACATAGTTACTGTTAACTATGAATATTGTGCCACTAATAAAAATAAAGAAAAGTCACTTATAGGACTGCGTAATTTTTGTTTTCACCTATGAAAAGGATTTCTTCCATATACATCAATTAAACAAACCAAAAACAACCAAAAAAAAATAGCACCCCTTCCATAAATGTTTTATATTCGGCACATGTATTGCTGTTACTGTTCGCAAAAACGGCTATGTTTTTAACATACAGTACATAGCCATACAGAGTTTTAATTTCAACCAATTATGAATTTCAAACACAACATATGTTTAAATTACTATTTTTCTCATTTTAGGTCCGTTGGGTAGTAGAGTCTGCTAATGCGAGAATCAAGAGGTGGAAGTATCTGAGCCATGTTTTACCAAACAAGCAAGTTCCATACATCGGAGATTATGTTTGCATTGTATGTGGAATATCAAATAAATATTTACCGCCGTTGTCTCCAGGTAATCATACTCACTATGATAGCCCGTATGGGTAACTGTGAACGGCAAAACAAATCAAAATATGATCAAAACGAATTTGAAATATTGTTAAGAACATAGAATATTTTTCATTAGGAAATTCACACAGTGTGAGCCTTCATTTTCCTCTCAGTTCACAAAAAGTTATGTATTTTTAAGAACATGTACTTAAAAATCCCCCTTCTCTAAAAAGTATTAATCACTTTTCCTAGCGAAAAGTCCCTAACTATTCCATAGAAAGCATATTAAGAAAACAAGCAATCTTTAAAATCTTGTAATTTTGAGGCCTTTTATAGTTGATTCTGCGATATGTGCTTTGCTCATTGTTGAAGGCCGTACGGTGACTTATAGTTGTTAATTTCTGTGTCATTTGGTCTCTTGTAAATAGTTGTCCCATTGGCAATCACACCACATATTTTTTTATATTTGAATAGAAAATTAGTGTCACTATTACTAGTATTATAATTCAAATTTTCTTATTTAATAGGATGTGATAATGAAGAAGTATTGGCTGCTAAAATGCTACATCTGTCGAAAATGTTAACACACTGAAACAGCGGGTGGAAGAAGAGAATTTTGAAAGGCGGAAAACTATATGGAAAGAGCCAGATAATAATTTGGATGATTTTCACGTCTTGATGAAGAAGATCTAAGAAATATAACGTGTGGGTATATCAAATAAAACTGAGCACTAGCTATATTCAAGAGCACTTGAGGAAACTGCCAAATTCTCGTTCATCAAGAGGATGAACATCTAATACGTGTGAAACTTCAAAGCCGTCATGTTTCTTCAAAGTCATACATCTTGTGGATAGAATAAACGTCTGCTTAAATTACCGCATGGTACTGTAAATGCCGAGCAGGAGCACGTGTAGTAGGTGTATGTGCGCATATTGCCTCTATACTCTGGTATCTTGGGTATGCAAGACATAATCGGGACATCTCATATGGAGTTCAGAATTGGGGTGCTTCTCTTGAAGATGCAGCATTTATCCCACATGTCATAGACGAAAGTGACAGTGATCAGAGTGTCGTTGAAGAATAGAATATTGCATTTATTCTTGTTAGGTCTCTGTCTCATTGACCTTTATCTCAGTATTCCTCTTCTATTTGAACATGTTGAAAGCTATTTGATTATATTGTAATGTTTTGTTTTTTTTTAATAATACATTACTTAAATGGACACAGCTTACATATACGTTAATATAAGTTATATCCTTACAATCAACACTTTAGTTAATTACATAAGACAACTTATATTCTATTAGTATCTGGGCAATTATATCAAATCTTCTTATTTTCATACGGATGGACTGGAGACATGATTCTTTTTAATTTGACCAAATGATAGATATAAAAACAAAGTACTCTCGCACTTTTCAAGATAAAAATAGCTGTTGTATGTTGATTACCAGGATATTTGTCCACTTTCAGGTAAGGTAATACATGTAATACGAAGAGAAATAAGTAAGTAAAATGACAATTTTAAAGCTGTAAAAATAATTTCAATGTAAAACTGAATGAGAACACTAATAATAAAATAACAAAAGTGTTTGTTCTTTCAACACGTTATTAATTAAAACATGTAAAAGATTTAATTGTATTTAGCTAAATCCGTTAATGAATTTGTTCACATTAGACAACTGAGAGTGAGCATTTTTCAATTTTTGGGGCTTTTAAACTATTACTAGAAAAAAAAAGGTCTGGGAAATATATATATATATGTGTGTGGTGAAAAATGGCAGTACTAAATGAAACTATCGTTCATACAATTTTTTTTATTCTGAATGCTGATTTGAGAGTAAGCAGGTAATCCTTCAGATAGAGAGTGGTGCTTATGAGTGCACGTGTGGTACATTTGTATATTATGTGTTATATGATTAGTATATACAAAATGATATGTATTGTCTATACGAATCATTTTCATCCTTCACTTATTTACCAGCAAATAAACTTTTTGTGTTCATCGAATCACGAGTTTTCTTTTCATATTAATGTAAGAGATGTGATGGCATAATTACCAATGAGACAACTATCGTAAACATTTTTTAAAGATTTCATCGACTGTACTCCGCTCGCCAAGATATTTTACAGCTTTCAATCAAAATTCCTTCTGCCAAATAGAAGACTATCATGCTTTAATATAATTGAAAATCATTTATGACTTTGAATTTAATCTAAGCTATAGAATTTTGTTTGTCTGCAATTTCAATTTCGTGAATATCAATGCAGAAAACGAGTTTATATACAAAATGTAATTGAAGCGCTTGTTTGCCACTTTTATCTGTATATTTGTAAATTTCTGTTAATATATATAAAAAGAACAAGAGATTTGTACGAGATTCAAGAAATACGTTGTAACATAATTCTTGTGGTAAAATGATTATATCAGTATAAGAACGTTAAGGAAAACAATTTTGACGTTATGCGCAAATTGTTAAAATAGGATTTTACCATGGTCTTTTCTGACGCTCTGGAAAATTATACAAACACAGTTACAAGTCTAATTGTTATCATTTTATAAACTACCCTAGTTAGTGATCATTCTGCAGCAATTGCGCCAATTTCTGAGACAGGGCCGTTTTGACCCTTCGTGGCCCTACTCCTTTGACAAAATGTTGTCAATAAGAAATTCCAGCATACTGATCATGTTCCTCTGTGTAGCATATTTTACCTTTTGTTCACTATTATCAATATATGATGTATGGTATCCCAAAGTAATTAATTTAAAGCGTATGCTACAATTTTTAAAGAACAGAATGTTAATGCCCTTGTATAATATGAATATTGAAATTTCTTCATTTTTCCATTTCTAATTCTTAGTTTGGTGATCATGTTGCTACATTTAAATTTAAGTGTAATTATGTGTGATCATCATCCTTAATGAATTACAAGATTTTGTTATATCTGAAACATTAAAATGTCTTCCTCTTGTTATTGCTAAAATGTGTTATCACTAAGTCCTAGTTTGGTGATCATGTTGCTACATTTACATGTTTGTGTAAGTATGTATGGTCATCATCCTTAATGAATTACAACAATTTGTAAAACCTGGATATTGAAAAGTCTTCCTCCTTCTATTGCTAAGGTGTGTTATCACTTATTCTTAGGATAGTGATCATGTTGCTTCATATAAATGTTGATGTAATTATGTGATACTAGTAATTTACTCCTAAGGTGTGATTAATACTGGAAATGAAAATCAATTTATGTCTTCATTTAATTTTTCTTTAAGCATATATAACAAAATGGAATATATTCACATCTTTTGTGTCAAACAAACCATCCTGACGTACAAAAAAGTACTCAATTATCAGGCCAGTACATACATATTAAAAAAAGGAAGAAATATTGGCATTTTCTATCGCTGTCGACATAAGTTGTAGTAAGCGTAAACGTAAAAGGAAAATATTAGCACTTTTTATAGATGATAAAAACAAATATAACAATTCTAATCTTAAATTCCTTCTTTTTAACCTCAAACAATCCACCCTGAGGTAATAACAGTACTCAATTATCAAACCAGAACAAGAATGTTAAACAAAAAAAATATTGGTACTTTTTATTGTTATGTACATGAGTACAAGTAACCATAAACTTATACAGGTCCCATTTTTTTGTAAAACTATCCATCCTGAGGTACGAAAATAATTTAGTTTTGACAACGGTACAGAATATGTAGAAAAAGGGACAGAATATCTAGAAAAAGGGAAAATATTGACACGATATATAGAGGAATACTACAAATATAGCAATTTGAAACATTAATTCCTTCATTTTTCTGTCTGAAAATCCATCTTAAGGAACAAAAAAGTACTCATTTATCAGGCAAGTAAATCCATATTGTAAAAACAAATAATATTGGCACCTTTTCTTGTTGTTGACAAATATTTTAGTAACCGATGATTTATAAAGCTCTTAATGTGCGTAAAAATATCAGTCACGAGGTACCAAACGAATAAAATGTTCATTCTAGTAAAGAATGATAAAAAGGGTACATATTCGTTGCATATATTGATGAATACAACACACTTTGCCTTTTTAGTTCAAATTCCTTCACTTTTAAGTCTAACAATCCATCTTGAGGTACACAAAGTACTCAACTATCAATACGAGAATATTAATAAAAACCAGATATATTTTCACTTTTTATTGTTATCGACATAAATATCTGAAACGGGAGGCTTATAAAGCTCTTAATTTGTGTAAAACTATCCGTCTCGAGGTACGAAAAGAATAAAATGTTTATTCTGGTAGAGAATAATCAAGAAAAAGGGCATACATTGGCAGCATATATTGATGAATGCAACAAATATAGCAATTTGAAATTTAAACTCCTTCACCTTTATGTCTAACAATCCATTTGGTGGTACAAAAAGTACTCATTTATCAGGCCAGTACAAGAATATTAATAAAAACAAGATATATTGTCACTTTTAATGGTTATCAACATACATGTTAGTAACTGTAGACTTATAGAGTTCTGTATTTTTGTAAAAGTATTTATCCTGAGGTAGCAAAAGAACAGAGATGTTATGCCGTTGCAAAATATTCGATCACAATGAAAATATTGACACCTTTTGTTTATGCTGACAGCACATTTGGCTATTTTAAACAAAAATGCCTTCAGTCTTTTGTGTAAAAACCAGTGTTAAGGTACAACGAGTACTCAATTTTCAGGCAAATACAAGAACATTAATAAAAATAAGACATATCGTCACTATATTTATTTGCATCGACATAAATATCATTGACCTTCGACTTAAAAAGCTCTGAAATGTGTAAAACTTTATTGTGAGGTACAAGAATTTTAATGAATTGTGTAATTTTCTAGCAGAATGATAACTATTGGCACCTGTTGTTGATGCCGATAGCACATTTTGCTATTATAATCTTAAATTTCTTTCCTTTAATGTAAAACAATCGATCCTGAAATATACAAAGTACTCAATTATTAGGCCAGTTCATGAACATTATCAAAAAGAAGAAATGTTGGCATTTTTTATTGTTGTCGACATACGTTTTAGTAACCGTAAACTTATAAAGCTCTCAACTTATGTAAAAGTATCCATCATGATGTACCAAGGAACACAATTTAAATGCAGTTACATAATATTCTTACAAAAGGAAAATATTAACACCTTAAAGTGATGCCGACAACACATTTTGCAATTGTAAACTAAACTTCCTTCCATTTCATGTCAAACAATCCATTCGTAGGTATAAAAAAGTAATCAATAAAGAATATAAAAAAAAAAAAAAAAAAAAAACAGTTTTATCTTCAATACATGTAATGCAAAATTGTATGAATAAGCGAAAATAATATTCAAGATAGCATTGACAATATTCTTTCGGCAAATTCATCTTGGTCAAGAAATATCATGAATCTAAAAATTTTGTTTTCGGACCTCGTAATCGTTTTAGAATACATGTCCACTAACGAACATATATCGAAAAGGTTTTACGCTTCCGAAAGATATATCTGTTTGTTAATTATGGCCAGTTTTATATTTTCACTTATTAAATACGTATCATATCTAGCATTGTTGTCGTTAATCTATGCATTTGTCAAAAATGGGCAGTTGGACATTTTTACGAAGTGAGTCATATGATATTATCAGACAGTTTATCCGGGATATTATGATAACTGCATTAACGCGCGTTATCTACCAACAGTAAATGTGCGTTTACTTCTAACCAAAATAAAAGACGCGCCTTTTTGGCGTTAATGTTGAGGTAAACGTTAGATTAAACGCCCGTTTACTTTTTATGTCTACTGAAATTTTGGAGTTAACGCAGATTTAACGTGGCGTTCATATGAAGTGCCCGTGAGTGAACGCCATGTTAAATTTTTACGTCTATTTACATGTTATGCTTTGTCTGTATCCAAATGTCAGAGTGACAGATATTCCAAAGCAGATAGAAACATACTTTGTTCCTTTAAAATGTATTTCAAAGTCAAGAATACAATAGGTTGTGACCAAGAACTTTAATTACATCAAAGTATAAACACGATATTTGCACGTATTTGTCAGACGACAACAATCTTTAGTTTCATCCGATATACATTATTCTGCATGAAAACAGAGGAATTAAATTAGATGCATTGAATGGCGGAACATTTACTTCACAGTTTGATTTGTCAAGATTGTAAAGCTGCACTTGTTAATCACATTCATATATCGCATAAAACAGAAAAGATGAAGGATTGGCAACCCCAAGAAACAGAAAATGGGACAACCTTATGTCAGACATATAGATGCAGACAATACAATTATCTTAGTCTCTCTTGTGTGTTGATAACACATAATAATCGGAACAAGTAACTAATAATCTCAACAACAAAATTGACTCTCATTTTGCACATTTACTTTTACTAAATATGTGTACAACAAAATCCCATTTCTTAGAAAATATACAAATGAATATTGCAAAATGTGAAAGCATTATATCCATATTTGAGACCCTTAAAAGCCAAACGAGCCTTTCCGTGTAAAATGAAAAAAGATTCGTGACCAAGATCTATGAATCTTACATGATTGAAGGAAAACTAACAAACTTGTAACAGGCACATCTGCAGATAAAGTCAAATGTGAGCATAACAATAACACTATTACCAGAGACAATTTCACATTGAAAAACAGAAGCAAATGAAAACCGATTACACATTTGGAGGAAGCCTTCCTTTTTCGAAGCGTTATCTGCTCAAGTTGCTGATGAAGGTAAATCCAGAAAAGCGCTTCAGACACAAGACATTTATAACTTGTTGTTTTCATTTTTTAACCGTTCAGAGCACCTGCGACGAGTCCCAGTTTTTTGTTGAGATCATGTTGCTCATTCGTTAGTTTGCTATTTAGTTTTCTGCCGTTTTCGTTCTTTTATGGCAATGGTTTGTCGATCTCTATGCAACTTGCTAGTTATGATTGTCCATTTGTATCTTACGCCTGTTTTTATAAGTAGACACTTGAAACTGATTTGTTAGTATGAGTAGACAAAAAAGAACTCATACGTAAGCATACGTAAAAAAAAATGACCCATATGTCAGCATGCCGTCATTCAAATTACATACGTCAGCCTGGCTACAGTTAAATACTATATGTCAACATGGAAACAAAAGGACAATGGTACCAAATATTTGAATATGTACATGTATCTACATTAGCGGAAAATCCATTTGTCGGAAAGATATAACGAAGGAACCATACGTTATTATAGTATGCGGAATCCATAAAGGGACACATAAACAAATAAAAGTATTCGGTGATCTCAGATTCATGAATCCGTGATATCAAATTAATAATCCGTTATCTCGATTTTCCAATCCGTGTTTGCAGGTCAGTAATCCGTGATCTCGGATTATTTATCAGTATTATTGGTTTCCAATCCGTGATCTTGAATTATTAGTCCGATATTTCGGTTTCAAAATCAGGTGAAGCTGACATTTGATTCTTATAATAGTAAAATCTTGTTTTTGCACCGTAGAACTTATATTGACAAAACTACATATGCTAATGCATCATAGGTAAGGGATGTGTCAAATATTTATTTCAGGTTACTCTTCTTAGGACTTTTACTTTTGACATTTTGAAAGTAAAATATTGTCTGATTTGTGTACAGTTCATTAACTTTGTACTGTAACACTTAGATTGGCAAAATTTGGGGATCGGAATGAGTCAAATACTGATAAGCTGATATGAGGTCACTCTGACTTTGACCTTGGCGCTTGTCTCCTATGATAGTTATTTGTGTTGTAAGATTACGGCATTGTGACTTTGACCTTTGACTATACACTTTGATTGATTGTGCATGTAGTGTGCAGATACATTATTAGAAGGTGATTTGTCAGTAAGATTACGGCATTGTGACTTTGACCTTTGACTATACACTTAGATTGATTGTGCATGTAGTGTGCAGATACATTATTGGAAGGTGATTTGTCAGGAAGATTACGGTATTGTGAATTTGACCTTTGACTATACACTTAGATTGATTGTGCATGTAGTGTGCAAATAGATACATTGTTGCAAGGTGATTTGTCAGAAAGATTACGACATTGTGCTTTTGACCTTTGACTATAAAAAAGTTATTTGACTTTTAACATTGATATGGCTGAAAGTCAACAATCTCAAAATAATGTAAATTTCCAAATACTGAATTTCACTGCAGCAGCTGAAATGCATGAACGGAGGATATAAGTCCTGCTATGCGGCAAGCTTTAGTTTTATTTGTAAAATCATAACAGATTGTTCTAGTCGGCAATCTTTAGTTTCATTTGTCAAATCATAATAGATTGTTGAGGATGTTCGCTGTTCTGATTATAAAACTAACAGGCTATTTAAAAGACCGTTATAAATTCATAGTATATAAATAAAGGAACTAAAAAAGCAGAGAAAAATAAAAGGTAAGTGTGCTAGTTTTTGAGATATAACCCATTGAAAAGAAATGATTCTATCTAGATTTTTCATACATTTAACATTGGCACCTTTTTTCTTACACATGGTATGAAAAAATAACAAAGATTTAACATGTTTAATAAGATTTTACAAAGATATCTTTTAAAACTATATATGATGAAGAGAAAAGAAGAGGTTAGTGGGCAAATTGTTTATTGGTACTAGAGGAATAAAACCAGAAGATTCCAAATATCAAACAAAAGACTACATTATCAGTTTTCAATAATCAACAAATATGACAAGTAACATGAAAACATGACAAGCTATCACGTATTCGAAACCGAGCTCACTAATTTTAATCAAAGATTACGGATTACAGATTTGATATTACAGATTGTGAACCCACAACAAGGAATGGGAATCCGATATCACGGATTCTTCTTATTTCTCAATTATCCTTTTATGGCTCCCATATAGATAGCAATACAGTAATGTAATTATGGATACCAACCAGTACGTACACCTTACATTTATTCCATACACAAAACAGAGTTGACCTCTAAGTCTCGCATTCCTCTTAGACGAAAAGAGTGTACACGAATTAAAAAAAAAAAAAAAAAACCCTATGATTCGTAATGCATTTTACATAATTATCAGGTCAATAAAAGAATATTAATAAAAAAAAAATATTGTCAATTGTAATTGTTATCGACATACATATCAGTAAGTGTAGACTTATAGGGCTCTCTATTAATGTGCAGCTATTTATCCATTATAGTGATAATAAGAACAGACTTTTCTATGCCGTTGTATATTATTGCCGACAAACAATCCATTCGTAGTATAAAAGTCATCAATTATCAAGCCAGTACAAGAATTAAAAAAAAAAGTTATATTTTCAATTGCAAACTTTTATGTTGCACATAATAAATGAACGACTATCGCTTCACTCAAAATTAAAAAAATATGCCAAAATTAAATTACATGTAATGTATGTACATGTGCAATTAATATTTAAGTTAGCGCCAGGAGTAAGTGGTCAACTGTTTACAACATTCTTTTCAACAAATTTATCTTGGTCAGTCTCTGGGGTATTGGAAGAAATATTTTTTGGTTATTTATGTACAGTTTTGAATTTTCAATTACTTTAAGGCGCGTCATATCATGTATTGTAATCTTTAATCTATGCGTTTGTCGAAGATGTGCAGTTAGACATTTTTACGTAGCTAGTCATGTGATATGATAGGTCAGTGTATCGAGGATACGATGCCAATCTGCGTAAACGCGCGTTTACCACAACCAGTGAACGTGCGTTTACTTTTTACAAGAATAGAAGACGCGCCTTTTTTCACAATAACGCGGAAATAAACGTGAAAGTAAACGCCCGTTGTATGTCTATTGACATTTTAGAGTTAAAGCAGAGTTAACGCGGCATTTACCTGAATTGCACGCGAGTAACCGCAGCATTATTTTTTCCGTCCGTCTACATGTAATGATTGGTTGCACCCAACTGTAGGTGGTGCTTTCAATCTGAGGAACAATCACTCAAAGTAATATAATTGTGCAAATATTTTATAATGACTACATTTGCAATGATGATGAAAGCATACACCGTATACATGATATAAGCATTCAGCCAAGTTTGAAAGGTAACTGTGTATGCCATACTCCTTATCTCGCTCTCTATATGTCAAATCAACTTTTCAACAGCTTTTTGGGGGGTCAGTTGGTGGTCAGTTGTAAGTGAAACAATGTCAACCTTTATTTACCTTTTTTCTCCAGTTTAAATTCTTATGGTTCGCCGTTTTATCCCCGTCAACCCACGTTGTAGTACTCAACGTCTGGTGAACATTCATCTAATTTCATTCAATAGTCAGTCCAAATCTATGAAATTAAAAAAAAAGGTCTGATAGGACGGTGTTTGGAAGGCTTCTATCGATATTATATCAACCTGCTGCACGAGTCACCCCAACTTTTTTTGTTTCATTGCACCAGATGTGTTTTTCGACAATTAGAGTCTCTTCAGTGTTGCAAAGTTGACAATTATTTACCAGCAATGGAAAAAGACAAACACCACTTCCCATAAAAATGAAAATTAAAAACATTGAACCCCGTCAAGACATAATTTGAAGTTTCCCTATTGAGACACCAAAAAGTGTGACTTTGATATAAAACAAATGGTTCCCGGGACTATATCTTTCGGCTGTAGAACCTATGATGCCAGTGAAGTTCTCCGGTTTTTTCTTTGATGTATAAATATGCATTGAAATTGTAGGGGTCTATGCAACATCTGCCAAAGTCAAGTAGGAATTCGACGTTGCATTTTATGTTTAGAGAATATTAAATATGATTAGTTTTTGGGTTCCCTAACAGACATTCATAACACTAGTAGTCATATTGTTATGTCAGAAAATCGCCTTTTATTGTAGCCAACAAAAGACACAAATCAATAATAAAATTTAACAAGATTTGTTATACACTAGTTTACAAAAGTATTACACAAAAGAAATGTCAACTTAACTGTCAAAATATGAGTCCAATCTTTTATCTTTTCTTTATCCGGAAATCTTCACGGAATCCACAGAATATTATATCCAATTGGTCACAATCTAGTATGATGTAGTTTGTAAATAAAAGTGTCAATCCAACTGCAGAGAATGTTGATGTCTATCGATGTCTAAGTCTATCTATGTCTATGTCCAAATCTCTATATCTTTTACTAACTTTTGGGTCTGCATTTAAATACTCAAACGGAAATTTCTAGACAACGCTAGAAATATAAATTACGCATCTTTTGTTATGATCATTCTGGAAACGTTATGTAAGTGAAATAGAAAGTTCTAATCATTCCATGAGTATCAATGAATGTTCCAGTGAATTCTAAACTGCATAGTTGTAACACAATGTATACAATAGGCCACACAAAACAAATTAGGCCAACTAAAATAATATGATAGTTACAATATCATAACACCTCCCCTTAAAAAAAGTTTGAGTGTAACAAAACTTTTCATGAATAATATGTACAAAAATACATAGTAATATATAGTAAGTATTTTCAAAAATACACAGTATATACACAGTGTTTTAATAAGTTCTAGATAAAGCATCTGCTATTACATTATCTTTACCTTTAATATGTTTTACAATAACATCATATTCCTGTAACAATAAACTCCACCTAGTCAATCTCTGGTTCTTGTTTCTCATTTTATGTATGAAGGTGAGAGGATTATGATCAGTATAAACAAGAATAGGATGGACAGTGGGATTTAAATATACATCAAAATGTTGAAGTGCAGACAACAGTGCAAAACACTCTTTTCAATAGTTGAATAATTTTTCTGATGTTTATCTAATTTCTTAGAAAAATATGATATAGGTTTTCAACATTATCATCTGTTTCCTGATATAAAACAGCTCCAACTCCTACATCGCTTGCATCAACGGCAAGTTTAAATTGTTTTCAAAGTCTGGAGTGATAAGAACTGGATTATTAATTAAAAGTGTTTTGCTATTTTCAAAAGCGTTTTGACAATTTTCACTCCAGATGAATTTAGAATCTTTCCGTAAAAGATGAGTTAATGGTTGAACAACAGTAGCAAAATTTGAACAAAATTTTCTGTAAAATCCAATCATGCCTAAATATCTCATAAGTTGTTTTTATTTGTAGGAGGAGGAAATTTAGTAATTGAATCCACTTTAGCCGTGATAGGTTTCACTTGACCCTGGCCAACGGTATGCCCTAAATAATCAACAGTGGCCTGGCAAAATTCACTTTACCAAATTTTACAGTCAAATTTGATTGTGACAATCTATCAAAAGTATCATATAAATGTGTTAAATGTTCTTCCCAGCTATCACTACATACAATAAGATCATCAATATAAGCATAACAACAGTCTAAATCTTTTATAACATTATTGATCATTCTTTGAAATGTAGCTGGAGCACTTTTCATGCCAAACGGCATTACAGTATATTGAAATAAGCCATCTGGTGTGACAAAAGCTGATATTTCTCGAGCTCTCCGTGTCAATGGGACTTGCAAGTAACCTTTCAATAAATCAAATTTGCTCACAAATTTTGCTTGCCCAATATTATCAATGCAATCGTCTATCCTTGGAATCGGATAGGAATCAGATTTTGAAACAGAATTCACTTTTCTGAAATCAGTTACGAAACGAAAAGTTTTATCTGGTTTGGGCACAAGCAGACAAGGAGAGCTCCATTCACTGTTACTTGGCTCAATAATATCATTGTCAAGCATATATTTAATTTCTTGTCTCATAAATTCAAGTTTGAGTGGATTGAGCCGGTAAGGATGTTGCTTAATTGGAGAAGCATCACCAACATCGACATCATGACAAACAGCAGTGGTTTTGTTTGGCACATCTGGAAAAAGATTTTAAAAGAAAATACCAAGGCTTTTAATTTTCTCTACGATCAAAAGACAGATGGGCAAGTTTTGAATCTAAATTTGACAAAATTTCTGAATTTTCAATCTAACTGTCTCTTCCATAGTTTTAGAACTAAAAGGTGGTTCAATTACACCTGGTTTGTCATGATTGTTCTCCAATTTAACCATGGCTAAAGTGGCAACTGGTTTATTCTCACCTTCATTAGTACGCTCAAAATATGGTTTTAACATATTAATGTGACACACTCTATTTTGTTTACGCCGACCTGGTGTTTTTACAATATAATTCAAATCATTGATTTTACTCTCAATGGTATAAGGACCACAATATTTAGCCTGTAATGGATGTCCAGGGACTGGCAAAATACAAGTACCTTATCACCTGGCTCAAAAACTCTGTCCCTGGCATCTTTATCATACCATATTTTCATCTTATTCTGAACAGTTTTAAGTTGTTCTGAGCAATTTGACAAGCAGTATACAATTTTTCTTTAAATCTAGATACATATTCTAGAAGATTCAAGTCAGTGTGTTCAGTAAGCCACTTTTCCTTTATCAATTTTAAAGGTCCCTTACAGTATGACCAAATACCAACTCAAAGGGACTAAAACCAAGGATTCTTGAACAGCCTCTCGGACCGCAAAAGTAAAAGTGAACACCATCATCCCAATCCCTGTCAAATTGAAGACAAAAAGTTCTGATCATGTTCTTCAATGTTTGATGAAAACGTTCTAAGGCACCTTGAGATTCTGGATGATAAGCACTTGACCTATACTGAGCAATCCCTAACTGGTACACAACTTGCTGAAATAAACCTGACATGAAATTTGAACCCTGGTCGGACTGTATAGACTTTGGAAGTCCTACTAGCGTGAAAAATTTGATCAGAGCTTTGACAATAGTAGGTGTCTTGATATTCCTTAACGGAATAGCCTCAGGAAAGCGAGTGGAGGTACACATGATTGTCAATAAATACGCATTTCCGGTCTTCGTCTTCGGTAAAGGTCCAACGCAATCAATGAGTACTCAGCTAAAAGGTTCTTCAAAGGCTGGAATAGGCAGAAGTGGTGCTGGTGGTATTTTCTGGTTAGGCTTACCAACAACCTGGCATATATGGCATGATTTGCAGTATTCTGCGACATCACTTCTTAGTCTTGGCCAGTAGAAATGCTGTAAGATCTTAAGACAAGTCTTCCTTATACCTAAGTGTCCAGCCAAGGGGGTGTCATGGGCAAGACCAATAATATCTTGCCTATAAACATTAGGCACCACCACTTGGTATACCACTCTCCATTCCTCCTCTGGGGTAGCATCAGGGGGCCTCCACTTTCTCATTAAAATGCCGTCTTGATGTTAATAGCATTCGGCCACTTTGTCTGCTTCCTCCTGTGGTTGAGCCCTCTTGCTGAGCTGAAGAACCTCAGGGTCTTTATTTTGCTCTTCGACAAATTTCCTTCGGTCTAATGAATGGCTGTTTACGTCTGGCCATGGCATAATTACATTCTTGCTAATACTAGGTGGTCTTATTATGGCCTTCTCTGAGCTACCGCGACCTTCAATGTTGGCTAGAAAGGTGTCAGAAAGGTCCATGTAATCAAACTGGTCTTCTTGCAAATCTCATTTTGTTGTTTTCTAGCCTTCGCCCTAGTAACGACACAAGCTGGATACAGTTCAGCATCATCTTCAGGTGATTTCACATCCACCACTGGTTCACTGGTAACAATTGGTTCAGCAACCACTTTGTTCCTAGCTAGATCATTTCCTAGCAATAATGAAACGCCCTCAACAGGGAGATTAGGACGAACACCCACAACAACTGGTCCAGTTATCAAATCTGACTTCAGATAAATACGATGGAGGGAACATTTATACAACCTAACTCCACACCTTGTAACAAAACGGAGGCACCAACAGAAGTCTCCTCAAACAAAGGCAACACACCTTCTAACAATAAAGACTGAGAAGCTCCAGTGTCCCGTAAAATCTTAATAGGCTGAGGAGTAGTATTATCAACAATAGAAACAAACCCATCAGACATAAAAGGTTTATAATCCTCCATGTAATCACAAAAACTGGACTTAAAAGCCTGACTCGCAGGACATTCCAAGATATTGGCAACACGGGGTGTCGTACAAGCACTGGTCTTGGGCTTATTATCTCTTTCATTCTTCTTCTGGAGTCTAAAACAATCAGCCATCAGGTGACCATTCTTCTTACAATAAGCGCAAGTCAGTGACTTCTTCTCAAAAGTATCAAATTTTGGACTAGACATATTATAACTAGACTGGCTCTTATTCTGTGCAACAGGCTTACTATCAATACGCTCAGTGCTTTGATTCTTGTAATTTCCACTCAAGTATTAAAATTTTGACCTTTGAAACTTCTTTTATGTGAAAGGGTATAATTATCGGAAATAACAGCTGCATCTTGCAATGTCTCAACAGTTTTGTCATCTAAATGTGTTTTAAGTCTAAATGAACACACTGCTTGAACTCTTCTAATAACATCAATTGTCTTAAATTATCAAAATTTTTATCTATTTTCTTTGACGTAAGCCATTTATCAAATAGATCTTCTTTTCCTAGCAAATTCAACATAGGTTTGTGAATCAAACTTTTATAAGACCTAAATTTCTGTCTATATGCTTCTGGCACTAGCTCATAGGCTTTCAAAACTTCCTTTTAACCTTGTCATAATCAGAACTATTTTCTGATGAAAGTGCTGAGTAAATTTCAGCGGCCTTGCCCTCAAAAACACTTTGCAGCATTGTAGTCCAAAACGGCTTCGGCCATTTCAAATTTTGAGCAATTTTCTCAAACTGTGGAAAAATTTGTCAACTGTTTTTCACAAAATTTGGGAACCAAACGTATGTTTTTGCTGCATCAAAATTAAGATGTTCTGATTTTGACTGGAATTTAGTGTTGCTTTCTTCTTTTGCCATTTCAATTTTCATTTTTCAATCTCTAACCTTTCTCTCATTTCAAGTTCTGCCTGTTTTAATTTAAAGTCATCTTCTTTTCTTTTCTTTCATTTTCTCCATCTCTAACCTTTCCTTCATTTGAAGTTCTGCTTGTCTTTCTTCTTTTCCAATTGTTTTATTTTGAGTTCATGTTCTAATTCAAGCTGTTTTAATTTGATAGCGTCAACATTTTCGACCTTAAGATCAAGAGCCTCTTCACCTAAAATTTCTGCGTCAACTAATTTGTCTATTACCAAATTTTTTATAATTTGTTTTCTCATAGATACTCTAAAGTCTAATTTCAGATGTTTAGCAAGCAACACTAATTCCTCTTTCTTTAAATTATCAAACCCCTCCAGGTCTGGCGTTTTCAAAAATTTACCGGCATCAAATGCCATTTTGTAGAATTTTGTTGGCTAGCTTAAATAAAAATACTGAAACAATTTTTTTTTTTTTAAATAAGATATTAACGTTATCCCGGACTTGAGCCCCCAATTTCTGTTATGTCAGAAAATCGCCTTTTAATTGTAGCCAACAAAAGACACAAATCAATAATAAAATTTAACAAGATTTATTATACACTAGTTTACAAAAAGTATTACACAAAAAGAAATGTCAACTTAACTGTCAAAATATGAGTCCAATCTTTTATCTTTTCTTTATCCGGAAATCTTCACGGAATCCACAGAATATTATATCCAATTGGTCACAATCTAGTATGATGTAGTTTGTAAATAAAAGTGTCAATCCAACTGCAGAGAATGTTGATGTCTATCGATGTCTAAGTCTATCTATGTCTATGTCCAAATCTCTATCTTTTACTAACTTTTGGGTCTGCATTTAAATACTCAAACAGAAATTTCTAGACAACGCTAGAAATATAAATTACGCATCTTTTGTTATGATCATTCTGGAAACGTTATGTAAGTGAAATAGAAAGTTCTAATCATTCCATGAGTATCAATGAATGTTCCAGTGAATTCTAAACTGCATAGTTGTAACACAATGTATTCAATAGGCCACACAAAACAAATTAGGCCAACTAAAATAATATGATAGTTACAATATCATAACAATATCATATTGTGAGTGTTTGTACATGTTCGCATTAATGATACCCTTGACTGCTAAAATGCCTAGTTGACACATAGTTAAAAGAAATTTGAAGTAAATTTAAATTGACATGGTCATATGTGTAGCTGTAATGTAAATAGCAGGTTTAAATCATAAAGTAAATCGAAAATTCTGGCCAAAAATATCGTTTGATTCC
Source organism: Mytilus coruscus (assembly GCA_017311375.1). NCBI lineage: Eukaryota > Metazoa > Mollusca > Bivalvia > Mytilida > Mytilidae > Mytilus > Mytilus coruscus. The sequence goes on along the minus strand of JAASAO010000527.1, from coordinate 41,109 downwards.
TGCAAAACTAGCTAAAACAATTAATTTTTATAAGCCTTATGAATCACAAACTTTTATTGAATTTGACCGTATGAGATTTACAAAATCCTCAAACAATTAAGCTTACAGGTATAATAAATTCATTTAATTTCTACAACACCTTCCACGGTCTCTCCTTGCATTATTTCTATGTGCTTCAGTTAAAATTGTATGGTCCCAATAATAACTATAATCATGTTTATAAATACAAGCAATAATAGCAGTATGGGACGATTACCCTTAGGTGAATTGACATATTAACATTAGAGCACGTAATGTTGGTTTTCCTCCCATACACTACAACATACCAGGGTCATTTTGTCAGCAGACGCTTTTGAATGTTTTGACAGTCTGTCACTATCTAAGTACTATCTGTGTGCTAATGTAATTAGTAGATTGGTATTAGATGGATGTTCAGATCATAATCTCTATAATATTGCAGTTTGTATTTAAAACCACACAGTTAAGTACAGTCTATCAACTAAAGCTTGAACACTATAACCGTATTACTTCCTTATTCAAATAATGTTTTTCCGTTTTAATTTGTTCCAAACCTTCCTAGATTTTAATTTTAATTATTTCAAGAGTCATTCCAAAAACTCCTAAATACAGTCTTTTTTAAAGGCATTTCTTTAGGGAATAGTATAGTGATTTTATGTCAGAATTTTAATTTTTCACCTGTTCAGCTTTTGATTTCTGAATCTTTTAAAAGATATATGATTCCTCAATTTCATGACTGGTTGAGTTAGACTTGTCCAATTTTCTTAAATTCTCCTACATCATTCTCATAACCAAATGTAAACAACGTAAATGCTTCTGCTACAGTTATCCCATACACCAGGTTTATCCCCTTAGTGCAGTCTATTTGTGTTCGTCTGTACCGTAAGCTTGCTATTCCATTAACATTTCTTTCAAGTCACTTTATTTACAAAACAACGAGATCAATAGTGTTAATAGTTTTGTTCTGGAAGATATTTTGACCGAATGTTGATCAAATAAATGACAAAATAAATAAGTGTCGCTTTGCGGTATTCTAATAACTGATACAATCTGAACGAACGTATTTCTTTACAAACACCAATAGGACTTGATGCACAACAGTGTTTAAATCATAAAACGTCTCACGCACGAACACAACATGAATAAAACTGTTTTGTATTGTATTAACAAAAACTATACTTCTTTTTAACAAATCGTCAATGTGTATTTTAAATTCTTCCGTCTTCCTATCAAATTTCATATGTTTTCATTGTTATGTTAGAGGTTTTTACACATATTTGTCCCAACTTTTTTTGGAGTAGATTGCTTAAAAAGTTTGTTTTATAAATATGGATATTCTATTTAATCTGACATAGCCATTGTGAGTCAAAAACAAAGTGTTATAAGATGAGCTAGAAAAAATAAATTTAAGGTAAGTTTCAATTTCATTATAGTATAAATAATAATGAAACATTATTTTATGTTGCAATATTCAACATGTTCAAAGTAAGTTACACTTATAGTAATCAGTTTTTGATAATGTCTATATTGCTCTGTTTCTAAGTGCAATGATGATGCTAAAAAGCGTCGCCTTGACTATGACAGTATTTATTGTTATCTAAACAATTTACATCGATATTTTTTAATTAATATTTAGAAATTACGAGTGGTGCAAACAAACTCATCATATATACCAGGATTGGAATTGTACACCAGACACGCGTTTCATGTACAAAGACTCATCAGTAACTCTAAAGTAAAATTAAAAACAAAGACGAAACAACTCAAGTACGAAATGTAGGAGCATTAAGGAGCAAACATTTCGAAAGGCTTTGCCAAATAAAGCTGATGCAATCTATTCGCAGGCAAAAAGAATGTTTGAAAATAAACAATTAGTATAGGGCTTCACGTGACTTCTAAATCAGTTAAAAAATATTTGAGGGAAATATTGTTGTCATAACCTACCATTTCCATAAAGTGAAAAATGGATGACCATGATAGGATTCTTGTTCAAAGTTTTCAACAGATTTATTGGAGATAAAGACAAAACTACATCCTTGAGTTGATATACTTGCTTGTTTGGTACAGACCAACATTAATGCACGTCATATTCCTTCACCCATTGAGGAAAGTCAAGTGTAATCATCAGAGTCAATGTAGGCTCTTTGGTCGGTTTTGTTGACATAGCTGTTGTTTGAGGATAGTCAAGTGTAATCATCAGAGTCAATGTAGGCTCTTTGGTCGGGTTGTTGACATAGTTGATTGTTATAGGCCAAGCGTTAATGCACGTCATATTCCTTCACTCATTGGGGATAGTCAAGTGTAATCATCAGAGTCAATGTAGGCTCTTTGGTCGGGTTGTTGACATAGTTGATTGTTATAGGCCAAGCGTTAATGCACGTCATATTCCTTCACCCATTGAGGATAGTCAAGTGTAATCATCAGAGTCAATGTAGGCTCTGTGATTCGGGTTGTTGACATAGTTGATTGTTATAGGCCAAGCGTTAATGCACGTCATATTCCTTCACCCATTGAGGATAGTCAAGTGTAATCATCAGAGTCAATGAAGGCTCTTTGGTCGGGTTGTTGACATAGTTGATTGTTATAGGCCAAGCGTTAATGCACTTCATATTCCTTCACCCATTGAGGATAGTCAAGTGTAATCATCAGAGTCAATGTAGGCTCTTTGGTCGGGTTGTTGACATAGTTGATTGTTATAGGCAAAACGTTAATGCACGTCATATACCTTCACACATTGAGGATAGTCAAGTGCAATCATCAGAATCAATGTAATCAAAAAGTACACTAGTAACCAGAATTTAGATTGATCGGCCAAAAAGGTACTAACCCTATTTGAAAACTGAATATTTTAAATTAAATTGACAAAAATTAAAACCGTTTTTCAATTCAGTTCAATCCATTTCAAATAATTTTAATACCAGTCAAATATATTCCCTTGTGGTCATTAAAATCATTTTAAGATATGGTTAAGCTACGTCAAAATAATGAGCCACGCACCCGTTAAACGAAATCAATCTGATAGTAAGTCCTTTTAAACTTTAAAGTGTCCGCCTTTTTGTAAGGTTAATCAACCAAGCAGAAAAGCATCCCGTTTATCTACCGTTTATCCGTTCCAAACGTTATCGATTTTAGTTAGATGAAATACCTCCAACAAATTAAATATTCACAATTAAAAGGAATTAAGGACAAATATATGTGTAAAACTAGTAACTTATAGTTATTAATGCCAGATTTTTAAATGCAACAAAAAAGTAAATCAATTAAAGTTAAGATTTAAAGATTGAATAATATAATTTTAATTTGTCCACATACAGTACCTGTAGCTAAGAAAGATTGTTGATAAGTGATATGAAAACTAGCGTCATCTAGGTAATTTTGGTCTCTCACAACGGTTGCTAAAAACGAAACGAGAAAGTGAAACAGTAGGTCCTAATTGCACTTCTTGTGATCGTGAAAGATAGTAAAAAATCAAATAGAGATGAACGCATTAAAACAAATTTCTCAATCTGTTAGCATTTCTTGTGGTAAAATTATTATTTAAATGTCTGTTCTTGGCTGATTTGTCATTGGTTTGTGCGTCACATTTATGTATTCCCGTGTATTTACTTGTTCTCTTTGTCTGTTTTTCTTACTTTGAATTCGTTATTTAATTATCAATAGAGGACAACTGTAAAAGAAACATTGTTTACATCATTCCAATCGACGCATCTTTTCTTTTAGATTTAAATATATATAAATTCTTTAACAAATACCGCCATTTAAAACAGTATAGAAATAAGGAGATGTGGTATGATTGCCAATGAGTAAAACTATCCACCTAATTGACAACCGTGCGGCCTATTGTTGTTATTGGTATTTATTAAAAAATGGTTTTGTATTAGATAAAAATATTGATTGTGAAAATGTTGCAAATTTTGAATTTATTCCGTAAACAGTTTAGTCTTGTTGAAAGTTATTACATGTAATACATCAACAAATTAATTTACTTTGAAATCTCCGTCAAAGTTGTATGTGTCACTGGTGCAAAAATACATTAACATCGGAACTTACAAAAAGATAGACGTGGTATAATACGATTGCGTATTTGTTAATATTGTACAAACAAGCTTACTCGCTGTATTCAGCAAATACCTATATTCCCGGAATCTACCAGTATACCTGGGACTTAAACATTCTAGCTTCCACAATAGAAAATGTGCCAAGCTCTAAATTGCCCGCCTCTAGAAAAGTTGTAATTGCATTAAACAGTCTAATCCGTCACACAATTTAGACAACATAAATATAAGGAGATAAGGTATGATTGCCAATGATACAGCTATCCAGCAACGACTCAAGGTCAAGGATGAAAACAGCTACATGTCACCGTTACATTAGATGTATGCATGTTATTTGATCCTTAGTATGTGTGTATGATACAATCTATTTAAATTTGTGAAAAATAAAATTGTTTGTCGTTTTATAAATAATTCCTTTTTGACGTATAATATAAATACCGTGAATCATTATTTTGAACTGCTAATATTTTAATAGTATTTTTCAACATGCATGTATTAGAACAACACTTCATTACTCTGGTTTACAGATGAGGCCAACATTTTTTTTTCAAAATGTCCTGCAATTGTTATAAAATACTTGCTGAAAAAAGCTGATAATGTGCGAGTAGGAAATATTCTTTTGTGAAAACGTGAACGAAGGAACGTGCAACAAGTAATCAACTGCGATTGTTTGTCAATAACTCAAGATTAATGTCACAAAGATTGAAAAGTTTTGTGATCATGACAACACTCTGGCTTACAGATGAGGCCAACATTTTTATAAGTTCGAGACGCAATAATTTTAATTGGTTCATTTGAATTTACTTAACGTGCAGTGGCAAATATTTCATGCATGTTCACGACGAAATTACATGGGAGATTCAGTCTTTAGATAGGACGATTACTTTATATTGATTGATGTTTGCGTTCATCGTCCAGTGTCATTTATCAAGCATGCTCATGCAGTGTGCCTTAAAAATTGGTTTGTAAGTCAATTCAGTTCGATTTATAGGTCGACAAAGATGATGGGTTAAACATTTAACTGACACTTAACAAGAAGTATGCAGACCTGTTTGGAAAAAATGATTACATGCAACCTGTACGACATTCCCGTAACACATTCTTAAACCAAGCTTCACTTTTAAAAGTTGCATATCAATATTTTCAGCCTTTTTCCATGCAATTGAACCAACTGTTTGCACCAGTGACAAGTTTTACAATTTTAACGGTATGGGTTTTACTCATTGTTGAAGGCTTAAGGGTGACTTATAGTTGTTAACTTCTATGGTGGAGAGTTGTCCCATTGGCAATCATACCACATCTTCTTATTTTCATTGTTATGCCAGAAAATCACCTTTTAATTGTAGCCAACAAAAGACACAAATCAATAGTAAAATTTAACAATATTTATTATACACTAGTTTACAAGAAGTATTACACAAAGAGTAATGTCAACTTAACTCTCAAACTATGAGTCCAATCTTTTATCTTTTCTTTATCCGGAAATCTTCACGGGAATCCACAGAATATTATATCCAATTGGTCACAATCTGGTATGATGTAGTTTGTAAATAAAAGTATCAATCCAACTGCTAAGAATGTTGATGTCTATCGATGTCTAAATCTATCTAAGTCTATGTCTTCAACTAACTTTTGGGTCTGTATTTAAATACTCAAACAGAAACTTCTAGACAACGCTAGAAATATAAATTACGCATATTTTGTTATGATCATTCTGGAAACGTTATGTAAGTGAAATAGAAAGTTCTAATCATTCCATGAGTATCAGTGATTGTTCTAGTGAATTCTAAACTGCATAGTTGTAACACAATGTGTAATATTTTGTACACAATATAACAAAATATAATGTAAACATTCTTAGGCCACACAAAACAAATTAGGCCAACCAAACAGACATGACAGTTACAATATCATAACACCTCCCCTTAAAAAATTTTGAGTGTAACAAAACTTTTCATGAATAATATGTAGAAAAATACATAGTATATACACAGTGTTTAAATAAGTTCTAGATAAAGCATCTGCTATTACATTATCTTTACCTTTAATATGTTTCACAATAACATCATATTCCTGTAACAATAAACTCCACCTAGTCAATCTCTGGTTCTTGTTTCTCATTGTATGTATGAAGGTGAGAGGATTTTGATCAGTATAAACAAGAATAGGATGCACAGTGGGATTTAAATATACATCAAAATGTTGAAGTGCAGACAACAGTGCAAAACACTCTTTTCAATAGTTGAATAATTTTTCTGATGTTTATCTAATTTCTTAGAAAAATATGATATAGGTTTTCAACATTATCATCTGTCTCCTGATATGAAACAGCTCCAACTCCCACATCGCTTGCATCAACGGCAAGTTTGAATTGTTTTCAAAGTCTGGAGTGATCAGAACTGGACTATTAATTAAAAGTGATTTGCTATTTTCAAAAGCGTTTTGACAATTTTCACTCCAGATGAATTTAGAATCTTTCCGTAAAAGATGAGTCAATGGTTGAACAACAGTAGCAAAATTTGAACAAAATTTTCTGTAAAATCAAATCATGCTTAAATATCTCATAAGTTGTTTTTTATTTGTAGGAGGAGGAAATTTGGTAGTTGCATCCACTTTAGCCGTAATAGGTTTCACTTGACCTTGGCCAACTGTATGCCCTAAATAATCAACAGTGGCCTGGCAAAATTCACTTTACCAAGATTAACAGTCAAATTTGATTGTGACAATCTATCAAAAGTATCATATAAATGTGTTAAATGCTCTTCCCAGCCATCACTACATACAATAAGATCATCAATATAAGCATAGCAACAGTCTAAATTTTTATAACATTATTGATCATTCTTTGAAATGTAGCTGGAGCACTTTTCATGCCAAACGGCATTACAGTATATTGAAATAAGCCGTCTGGTGTGACAAAAGCTGATATTTCTCGAGCTCTCTGTGTCAATGGGACTTGCCAGTAACCCTTCAATAAATCAAATTTGCTCACAAATTTTGCTTGCCCAATATTATCAATGCAATCGTCTATCCTTGGAATCGGATAGGAATCAGATTTTGAAACAGAATTTACTTTTCTGAAATCAGTTACGAAACGACAAGTTTTATCTGGTTTGGGCACAAGCAGACAAGGAGAGCTCCATTCACTGTTACTCGGCTCAATAATATCATTGTCAAGCATATATTTAATTTCTTGTCTCATAAATTCAAGTTTGAGTGGATTGAGCCGGTAAGGATGTTGCTTAATTGGGAAGCATCACCAACATCGACATCATGACAAACAGCAGTGGTTTTGTTTGGCACATCTGGAAAAAGATTTTAAAAGAAAATACCTAAGCTTTTAATTTTCTCTACGATCAAAAGACAGATGTGCAAGTTTTGAATCTAAATTTGACAAAATTTCTGAATTTTTCAATCTAACTGTCTCTTCCATAGTTATAGCACTAAAAGGAGGTTCAATTATATCTGGTTTGTCAGGATTGTTCTCCAATTTAATCATGGCTAAAGTGGCAACTGGTTTACTCTCACCTTCATTAGTACGCTCAAAATATGGTTTTAACATATTAATGTGACACACTCTATTTTGTTTACGCCAACCTGGTGTTTTACAATATAATTTAAATCATTGATTTTACTCTCAATGGTATAAGGACCACAATATTTAGCTTGTAATGGATGTCCAGGGACTGGCAAAAATACAAGTACCTTATCACCTGGCTCAAAAACTCTGTCCCTGGCATCTTTATCATACCATATTTTCATCTTATTCTGAACAGTTTTTAAATTGTTCTGAGCAATTTGACAAGCAGTATACAATTTTTCTTTAAATCTAGATACATAGTCTAGAAGATTCAAGTCAGTGTGTTCAGTAAGCCACTTTTCCTTAATTAGTTTTAAAGGTCCCCTTACAGTGTGACCAAATACCAACTCAAAGGGACTAAAACCAAGGGATTCTTGAACAGCCTCTCGGACCGCAAAAAGTAAAAAGTGAACACCATCATCCCAGTCCCTGTCAAATTGAAGACAAAAGTTCTGATCATTTTAGCGGCCTTGCCCTCAAAAACGTTCTAAGGCACCTTGAGATTCTGGATGATAAGCGCTTGATCTATACTGAGCAATCCCTAACTGCTACACGACTTGCTGAAATAAACCTGACATGAAATTTGAACCCTGGTCGGACTGTATAGACTTTGGAAGTTCTACTAGCGTGAAAAATTTGATCAGAGCTTTGACAATAATAGGTGTCTTGATATTCTTTAACGGAATAGCCTAAGGAAAGCGAGTGGAGGTACACATGAATGTCAATAAATACGCATTTCCAGTCTTGGTCTTCGGTGAAAGTCCAACGCAATCAATGAGTACTCGGCTGAAAGGTTCTTCAAAGGCTGGAATAGGCAGAAGTGGTGCTGGTGGTATGTTCTGGTTAGGCTTACCAACAACCTGGCATATATGGCATGATTTGCAGTATTCTGCGACATCATTTCTAATTCTTGGCCAGTAGAAATGCTGCAAAATCTTCAAGCAAGTCAAGGGGGTGTCATGGGCAAGACCAATAATGTCTTGCCTATAGACTTTAGGCACCACCACTTGGTATACCACTCTCCATTCCTCCTCTGGGGTAGCATCAGGGGGCCTCCACTTTCTCATTAAAATGCCGTCTTGATGGTAATAGCATTCGGCCACTTTGTCTGCTTCTTCCTGTGGTTGAGCCCTCTTGCAGAGCTGAAGAACCTCAGGGTCTTTATTTTGTTCTTCGACAAATTTCCTTCGGTCTAATGAATGGCTGTTTACGTCTGGCCATGGCATAATTACATTCTTGCTAATGCTAGGTGGTCTTATTACGGCCTTCTCTGAGCTACCGGGACCTTCAATGTTGGCTAGAAAGGTGTCAGAAAGGTCCATGTAACCAAACTGGTCTTCTTGCAAATCCTATTTTTTTTTTTTTTCTAGCCATCGCCCTGGTAACGCACAAGCTGGATACAGTTCAGCATCATCTTCAGGTGATTTCGCATCCACCACCGGTTCACTGGTAACAATTGCTTCAGCAACCACCTTGTTCCTAGCTAGATCATTTCCTAGCAATAATGAAACACCCTCAACAGGGAGATTAGGACGAACACCCACAACAACTGGTCCAGTAATCAAATCTGACTTCAGATAAATACGATGGAGGAACATCTATACAACCTAGCTCCACACCTTGTAACAAAACGGAGGCACCAACAGAAGTCTCCTCGGACAAAGGCAACACACCTTCCAACAATAAAGACTGAGAAGCTCCAGTGTCCCTTAAAATCTTAATAGGCTGAGGAGTAGTATTATCAACAATAGAAACAAACCCATCAGACATAAAGGGTATATAATCCTCCATGTAATCACAAAACTGGACTTAAAAGCCTGACTCGCAGGACATTCCAACGTGTTGGTAACACGGGGTGTCGTACAAGCACTGGTCTTGGGCTTATTATCTCTGTCATTCTTCTTCTGGAGTTTAAAACAATCAGTCATCAGGTGACCATTCTTCTTACAATAACCACAAGTCAGTGACTTCTTCTCAAAAGTTTCAAACTTTGGACTAGACATATTATAACTAGACTGTCTCTTATTCTGTGCAACAGGCTTACTATCAGTACGCTCAGTGCTTTGATTCTTGTAATCTCCACTCAAGTATTAAAATTTAGACCTTTGAAACTTCTCTTATTTGAAAGGGTATAATTATCGGAAATAACAGCTGCATCTTGTAAAGTCTCAACAGTTTTGTCATCTAAATGTGTTTTAAGTCTAAATGAACACACTGCTTGAACTCTTCTAATAACATCAATTGTCTTAAATTATCAAAATTTTATTTATTTTCTTTGACGTAAGCCATTTATCAAATAGATCTTCTTTTCCTAGCAAATTCAACATAGGTTTGTGAATCAAACTTTTATAAGACCTACATTTCTGTCTATATGCTTCTGGCACTAGCTCATAAGCTTTCAAAACTTCCTTTTAACCTTGTCATAATCAGAACTTCGTTCGGATGAAAGTGCTGAGTAAATTTTAGCGGCCTTGCCCTCAAAAACTCTTTGCAGCATTGTAGTCCTAAAGGCTTCAGCCATTTCAAATTTTGAGCAATTTTCTCAAACTGTGGAAAAATTTGTCAACTGCTTTTTCACAAAATTTGGGAACCAAACGTATATTTTTGTTGCATCGAAATTAAAATCTTCTGATTTTGATTGGAATTTAGTGTTGCTTTCTTCTTTTGCCATTTCAATTTTCATTTTCTCCATCTCTAACCTTTCCTTCATTTCAAGTTCTGCCTGTTTTAATTTAAATTCATCTTCTTTTCTTTTCTTTTCTCCATCTCTAACCTTTCTTTCATTTCAAGTTCTGCCTTCTTTTCTTCTTTTCTTTTCTAATTGTTTTAATTTAAATTCGTCTTCCTTTTCTAATTGTTTTAATCTAAATTCATGTTCTAACTCAAGCTGTTTTAATTTGATAGCATCAACATTTTCGACCTTAAGTTCAAGAGTCTCTTCACGTCATAATTTTAACCACACTATTATTTTATTTATTAATATTACTTTTACTGCTAAGTCTGTTTTTGTGATATCCATTTTACGTGACTCTGTATTTATGTATCTCTTTATACCTTGAACGACAAAATTATTTTATGTCTACCTGTGCGAATTTCAAACGCGCGATTTTACGCCAGTACTTAAAACCGTCCATCCTTTATAGGTGGATTTAACATAGATAAATAAAATCGTATGATATAAGCATAATGAGGATGTTAAATTTGATGTATGCCCCTGTTTGTGCTTCTTCGTAACATTTGTTTGTTTTATAGTAATTAAGATGATAACACAATGTTGACTGCTGTAACCCTATTTTTGACATTTTACCAATTGTGTCTGTTTGTTTTGTTCACGCATCGTTGTCAATATAATGGAATTTGATACGACTGTCATACAAGTGAGAGGTTTGGCTAGCCATAAAACCAGGTTCAATCCACCATTTTCTACATAAGAAAATGCCTGTACCAAGACAGGAATATGACAGTTGTTATCCATTCGTTTGATGTGTTTGAACTTTTGATTTTGCCATTTGATTGAGGACTTTCCTTTTGAATTTTCCTCGGAGTTCAGTATTTTTGTGATTTTACTTTTCACCAAAATTTCTGCATCAATTAATTTGTCTATTACCAAATTTTGTATAATTTGTTTTCTCATAGATACTCTAAAATCTACTTGTAAATGTTTAGCAAGCAACACTAATTTTTCTTTTTTAAGTTTATCAAACCCCTCCAGGTCTGGCGTTTTCAAAAATTTACCAGCATCAAATGTCATTTTGTAGAATTTTGTTGGCTAACTCTAATAAAAATACTGAACAATTTTCAATGAGATATGTACGTTATCCCGGACGAGCCCGAAATTTCTGTTATGCCAGAAAATCACCTTTTAATTGTAGCCAACAAAAGACACAAATCAATAGTAAAATTTAACAATATTTATTATACACTAGTTTACAAGAAGTATTACACAAAGAGTAATGTCAACTTAACTGTCAAACTATGAGTCCAATCTTTTATCTTTTCTTTATCCGGAAATCTTCTCGGGAATCCACAGAATATTATATCCAATTGATCACAGTCTAGTATGATGTAGTTTGTAAATAAAAGTGTCAATCCAACTGCTAAGAATGTTGATGTCTGTCGATGTCTAAGTCTATCTAAGTCTATGTCTAAATCTCTATCTTCAACTAACTTTTGGGTCTGTATTTAAATACTCAAACAGAAACTTCTAGACAACGCTAGAAATATAAATTACGCATATTTTGTTATGATCATTCTGGAAACGTTATGTAAGTGAAATAGAAAGTTCTTATCATTCCATGAGTATCGGTGATTGTTCTAGTGAATTCTAAACTGCATAGTTGTAACACAATGTGTAATATTTTGTACGCAATATAACAAAATATAATGTAAACATTCTTAGGCCACACAACACAAATTAGGCCAACCAAACAGACATGACAGTTACAATATCATAACATCATGTTAAACAGATTTAACTTTCAACAAGTCTAAACTGTTTACGGAATAAATTCAGCAGTTTCAACATTTTCACTATCGTTTTTTTTTATGTAATATTTTTTTTTTTTCAAATGAATACTGTTTTATTTGTCGGCAATTGTAAAAATATTTGTTCAACATAAAAGATAAGATATATCGACTGGAATGATGTAAACAATCTTTACTTTCTGTTCCTTTTACATTCTCGTTTTATTTTTAGCAAAATTCGTATTGTGAGAGCCCAAAATTACTTAGATGACGCTAGTTTTCATATCACTTATCAACAATCTTTCTTATCTAGAGCTACTGCTTGTGGACAAATTAAAATTATAATTTTATTCTCTAATTCTTATTTTTACTGATTTAATTGTTTGCTTATAAAATATGGCATCAATAACTATAAGTTACTAATTTTACACATGCATTTGTCATTAATTCTTTTAACTGTGAATATTTGTGAAAAAATTGATTACGTTTGGAACGGATTAACGATAGATAAACGGGGATGCTTTTCTGCTTTAGTGATTTACTTCAAAAAGGCAGACACTTAAAAGTTTAAAAGGACTTAATGTCATTTTGATTTCGTTTAACGGGGGCGTGGCTAATTAGTTTGGCGTAGCTTAACCATATCTTAAAATAACTTGAATGACCGCAAGGGAATCTATTTGACTGGTATTAACATTATTTGAAATGGATTGAAATGAATTGAAAAACGGTTTTAATTTGTGTCAATCTAATTTAAATATTCAGTCATCTTTTTCAAATAGGGTTAAACCTTTTTGCCTGATCAATCTAAATTCTAGTTACTAGTGGTAGGTATAACTCGCCAGCGTCGTATTTTGGGAAATCAAATAACTTGTGATGAAACGAATCATAAAAGCGAAATCATATCGCAAAATAATTATAATGGTTCGATGTTGTCTATCTTGTTTATCAATTCAGACGTCTCTTGACTTTTTTCCTTGTCAGTTATCACTCTGCTTTTTACCTTAAACTCGTCATGCGTTACGATTTTGACACGCACACTAATACATACATATATATTTTGCCTTTGGGTTTATATGATCCGTTCATCCTATTTTGACTCTTTCAAAATTCAAGAGTCTATCCTAAATTGAGGTAAATTATATGGCCTTCAAATACCGTTTCGATTCTAACATCACTGAAGAGACATTAATTGTCGAAATCCGGATATGGTGTACAAATTTTGCACCTCATGTTTGCGGTATACCATTTTTCCGCAAGTTTATTGTTTTCTGTTTGATAATAAATTAATAATAAGATCTATTTTGTTACATCTTGTGATCCGTTTATTTGGCAATCGCCAATGGCAGTCAGCAGGGTTTAAGAACATCAGTTGTTCGACCTACTAGTCAAATGCGTTTTGTTAAAATATACTTTTCACTCATTTGGTCTTTTGGAAAATGTTGTGTGCTGTATATATAAACAAGTCTAAATTGAAAACAACGTTCAAACCTATTGTTGCGTTGAATAAAACCGCAATTTTTGCATGCAAAACAAATTTCTTGTTAGAGGGTCTAAATACAGCACAAACAACATTTTCCAAAAGACCAAAAAGTTAAATAGTATATTGTAACAAAACGCATTTGACTTAACAGGTCGAACAACAAATGTTCTTAAACCCTGCTGAATGCCATTGGCGATTGCCAAATAAACGGATCACCGATGTAATAAATGGATCTTAATTAAAATCTAATACTAAACAGAAAACAATAAACTTGCGGAAAAGATGATATACCGCAAGCAGAAGGTGCCAAGGTTTTGTACACCATATCCGGATTTCGACAATTAATGTCTCTTCAGTGATGTTAGAATCGAAACGGTATTTGGAAAGCCATACAATTTACCTCAATTTAGGACAGACTCTTGAATTTTGAAAGAGTAAAATAGGATGAACGGATCATATAAACCCGAAGGCAAATATAATACAAGCCCAAACGAAAAATATAAACAAGTCTAAATTGAAAACAACGTTCAAACCTATGATTGCGTTGGATAAAACCGCAATTTTTATACGTGTGCATGCAAAACAAATTTCTTGTTAGAGGGTCTAAATACAGCACAAACAACATTTTCCAAAAGACCAGAAAAGTGAAAAAATATTTTAACAAATATATATATATGTTTTATTTAAACTCCTTTAACTAGAATGGAAATATCCGGTACACGTACTGAAGATAAATCAGACCTGCTGACGTTTTGATTTCATATTAGCCTATTGGCGCTTCGACATCAACACAAGAAAATAGAAATACGAAATTTAGAGAACATTAGACTCACAATTGACTATAGTTGCAATACCATTATTTTGCAAAGAGAAAAACAATTTATAGTGCCTGTTGTTTGTTTTTCGTCTTTTTCGATTTTTGCAATCAACCTTCTATCAAGAAATAACCTTTACTCGATTTAATAATTCTTGATATTAACTTTTTCTTGATGGCCATAATTGTATATAGTATACAATTTTGGCTCGTTGAGGAAGTAAAAATTAAAATTGTCAACCCTATTAAGGGTTATTCAACACGAAATTACAATTATCTCAGGAACAAATTGAGGAGCTTATTTTCCATGGGTTCCATAAGCTCCTCAATTTGTTCCTGAGATAATTGTAATTCCCCGAGTACTTGGAATTGCATACTATCTGCTATTACCGAAGCAGAGAGAGCACTGCTCATTTCGCATGTCCTAGTGGTTGACACTTTTCTAGTGTAATTTATATTGAACTCTCAGATTTATATCCTGACACGGACATACTATCCCGATCAGAAATTATTTTAATATCAAAAACAGTTATGATGGTTGCACGAATTGAATGGTTGGTTAGTTCCCTAGAGAGACCAGCTTGTTTTGAAATAGTCCTCATCAAACTTCAGAGTGTTTTTACCCAACGACTGGTTCTGGTACCATCCATTTTGAGAGTCTGAGAACTGATCAACAGGTTTTTGCCACAAATCATTGTTTCTGGGATGAAGTTTTGACAGGTTTTTCCGAAAACTTGCAACTGGACACAGTAGATGACCTATACTATAATATAGAAATAAAGAATTTAAGAAACAATGACAAGTTGTTTTTTTTTTTCTATTCATATATGTATAACAAAATTACATTTAAAGCAATGGCAAAATTTATTTTATTAAATACGGTATGGTTTGTTTCATTGGATACAAAATGGTGGCGTATTAATGCATGACTAGGTACAGATGTATGTACATATATAGATTAATTTGTATTTGTTTATTGATATGCAATAGTTGTTTTTAAAATACAGCTTTCGGTGACGATCAATTTTAATTTTATTTTGTGTGATAAATATGGTACAGATCGGTGCGGTCCTAACCTTGACAAAAGTTAACTTGGACCAGACTTGTTGACTGCTTTCTAAGTTAACTTGAGAACTTTTAAGCAGACAAGCAAGTTAACTTTGTCGTTGGTGGACCAGACCTACGGTCTGGTGTTTTAGGACTGCTGCAGACCTATCTACAGGTCTGCTCCAGACCAGACCTGTGGACAAGTCTGCTTTTGACCATTCCTGAGGACAGGTCTGCCCGAGACCACACCTGTGGACAGGTCTGCTTCTGACCAGACGTGTGGACAGGTCTGCTCCTGACCAGACCTGTGGTCAGGTCTGCTTCTGACCAGACCTGTGGACAAGTCTGCTATTGACCAGACCTGAGGATAGGTCTGCTTATGACATATTATCGTGTTTAAGATTTTTCTATCAGACCTGAGCTTTATCAAAATATGTTAACAACATTCGCATTGTTTTCCCCAGAAGGCCTATATATAGCAATTTTTGTACTCGATAGACTCTAGTAGAAATTATACATATCAACAAAATTCCTTTTTTTCATTTCATATATTTTTATATACATTTAACAATTGCTATACAATCACAGAGCTAGCATAAAAGAAATGAAATTTTGGGTTTTTTTTTTTTAATTAGAAGGCGGATAGAAAGGTTATCCAACGCATCGGAACAATATTCTTATATCATGGGATATCAACATCATTGTCGACGTTGCTTCGTTCCCCATTTTTTACTGTCTTTTCCTAAATTTTACTTTATGCATTACATGCATGGATATTTCATTGTAATTCACATTGTTTGCATTGGATTTACGATTCTATTTTCCACAAAATATTCTAACGAACATTGTACAGTGTCCGGATACATAAGACGTGGTATAACTATCAACAATCTCGTCAATTTTGTCAGATTTGTGGAAAGATTTGTCTTTGCCGATTATAATTATGGGACGTCCCATGTGTGCACTTGAATGATATAGTTGCCACCTGACGTATAGCTACAAACAAAGTCAATCAACCGACATAATATATCAACAGTATACTATTCCCAGAAGAGAACCTAATATACTTTTTATTATAAAGTACAAATGAATTTAGACATGTCAGTTTTGGTACTTGGATGATGCGGTCAAATAGTTTTGTTTCACACACAACCTGAACTACTATCAATAGTGACTGTTCACTATTATGAATACAGAGATGAATGCTGACACTGTAAATTACTGCGGAAAAGATTTTGCATTCATTGTTTTCCAATATTATTGCTTCCATTTGCGGTCCCAGGGAAGCCAAAAGGCGCACGGTACAATCCATCCTGACATTAAAAGAAACTTCTGATTTATAATGCAGCCATATAGAATTACATACTAAAGTGCAAGTATGGTCAGTTTTGATTGATCCGGTCAAATAATTTTGTTAAAAGTTAAAGGAGTCAGCCTAATGTATCAAAACCACTGAAATTTTGTTGCGTATCAATATTTTGAATAAAAGGAGGACATGCTGGCACACTGAATTTATGCGGACAAAATGTTGTAGTCAACTTGTTTCAATGATGTCATTTGTTTTATACAATACATCCTGACATAAGTATTACTGAATTATTATGCAGGTATATAGATTAGTATAATAAAGTGCAAATATGGTCAGTTCAGATTGCTGCGGTCAAATAATTTTGTTGTACAAGTCAGCATGAGGTATCAAAACTACTGAAATTTTATTACGTATCAATATTTTGAATAAAAGGAGGACATACTGGCATCATAAATTTGTGCGACCAAAATTTGTATTTATTGTATTCATATATTGCTGTCATTTGTATTATACATTGAATCCTGACATAAAAAGATTATGGCTGATTTTCTATGTGGGTATATAGATTTTCAAAATATAGTGCAAATATGGTCAGTTTTGGTTGATGCGGTCAAATAATTTTGTTGTACAAGTCAGCATGAGGTATCAAAACTGCTGAAATTTTGTTTTGTATTAATATTTTGAATAAAAGGAGGACTTACTGGCACCCTAAATTTATGCGACCATAAATTTGTAGTTATTGTATTCAATATTGCTGTCATTTGTATTAAATATTGAATCCTGACATAAAAATATGGCTGATTTACTATGCGGGTATATAGATTTACAAAGTCAAGTACACAGTCAGTTTTGGTTGATGCGGTCAAATAATTTTGTTGTACAACTCAGCATGCAGTATCAAAACTACTGAAATTTTGTTGCGTATCAATATTTTGAAAAAAAGGAAGACATGCTGGCACCCTAAATTTATGTGAACAAAAAATTGTAGTTATTGTATTCAAATATTGCTGTCATTTGTATTATACATTGAATCCTGACATAAAAAATATGACTGATTTACTATGTGGCTATGTAGATTTACAAAATAAAGTGCAAATATGGTCAGTTTTGGTTGATGCGGTCAAATAATTGTGTTGTACAAGTCAGCCTGAGGTATTAAAACTACTAAAATTTTGTTACGTATCAATATATTGAACAAAAGGAGAACATGATGGCACCTTAAATTTATGCAGACAAAATTTTGTGGTCATGTGTTCCAATATTGCTTTCATTTTGAATTATTAATTTTATCCTGACATTAAAATATAGCTGATATAGACATAGTTACGGCTATATAGATATACATAACAAAGTGCAAATATGGTTGAATTTGATAGGTATTGGAATATATATTCAATGCCCGTTAGTATTGTAACCAAGATCGTTTTTTTTTTTTTAATTTATAGAAAGGCAGATCATGGATAAATTTGTATAACAAGTTACGTTTGATGCGTACTTTATTTACAAATATATGTATTTAATCCTGTTTATATCACGGAAGTATTGTTTTCACTTTATTTTCGATGTTTATACCAAGAAACAAAGATATTGAAAAATATTTTTTTTTTAAATCGATGTAGAATGGTCCTGGTTACAAGTTAACTTAGTGTTGAGCAGACCAGTCATAAGTTAACTTGAGAACAGGTCTGGTTTCGATCGGAATTGTCAAAGCAAAAGTTAACGTATGTTAACTTTGTGGCAGGACTGGTTTCGAAGTTAACTTATGTTAACTTTATGGCAGGACTGGTTTCGAAGTTAACATATGTTAATTTATGACAGGACTGGTTCGAAGTTAACTTATATCAATAGCAGACCTGTTTCCAAGTTAACTTTTTGGCAGACATAAAAGCAGTCCTAGGACCAAGTCCGCTTTTCAAGTTAACTAGATTTTGGTCCCAGAACTGGTCAGAGCAGTCCTAAATCCGGTCACAGGTTAACTTTGACCAGTCCAAATGACTGGTTATCAAGTTAACTTGCTGTACTTGCGTCGAGAAAACTGACGTCGACGATTAACAAAGACTGTTTTGATTGAATTCATTGAAGATAATTTGTGTGTTAAAACATTGTTCGCATTCAATTTGTGTTTGAAATAAATTCCATTAGAAGATATATATAAGACGACTGAAGGTAGTACGTTTTCATATTTTTGTAGCAACAATTGAATATAAATATGGTCAGTTTTGGTTGATGCGGTCAAATAATTGTGTTGTACAAGTCAGCCTGAGGTATTAAAACTACTAAAATTTTGTTACGTATCAATATATTGAACAAAAGGAGAACATGCTGGCACTTTAAATTGATGCAGACAAAATTTTGTGGTCATGTGTTCCAATATTGCTTTCATTTTGAATTATAAATTCTATCCTGACATTAAAATATAGCTGATATAGACATAGTTACGGCTATATAGATATACATAACAAAGTGCAAATATGGTTGAATTTGATGGGTATTGGAATATATATTCAATGCCCGTTAACATTGTAACCAAGATCGTTTTTTTTTTTTTTTATATAGAAAGGCAGATCATGGATAAATTTGTATAACAAGTTACGTTTTATGCGTACTTTATTTACAAATATATGTATTTAATCCTGTTTATATCACGGAAGTATTGATTTCACTTTATTTTCGATGTTTATACCAAGAAACAAAGATATTGAAAATATTTTTAAAAATCGATGTAGAATGGTCCTGGTTACAACTTAACTTAGTGTTGAGCTGACCAGTCATAAGTTAACTTGAGAACAGGTCTGGTTTCGATCGGAATTGTCAAGCAAAAGTTAACGTATGTTAACTTTGTGGCAGGACTGGTTTCGAAGTTAACTTATGTTAACTTTATGGCAGGACTGGTTTCGAAGTTAACATATGTTAACTTATGACAGGACTGGTTCGAAGTTAACTTATATCAATAGCGGACCTGTTTCCAAGTTAACTTTTTGGCAGACATAAAAGCAGTCCTAGGACCAAGTCTGCTTTTCAAGTTAACTAGATTTTGGTCCCAGAACTGGTCAGAGCAGTCCTAAATCCGGTCACAGGTTAACTTTGGCCAGTCCAAATGACTGGTTATCAAGTTAACCTGCTGTACAGGTTAGGACTGCACCCATCTGTAGTGTGTCGTCTGTGTTTATTTAAAACCCTGTGTGTAAAAAAATAAATGTAATTAATTAGAGATTGATTATAGATCAGTTTTAAAATGCTGGTCATACACGTATATCATGATGGGAGTTTAATGTCATGTCAAACCTACCATTGACTGCAAACATCTGTGCCTCTGTTCTGGTATCAACCCTGTGGTTTTTGTCCAACTCATCTACTATTTGGTATAATATTCCCTGCCTTTAGAGTCCTGAGTAATGGCAAATGTTGTTTCATTGATACCTCTGAGATTTTGTCTGCCCCTCCTGCACAAATAAAACATTATGTCGAACCAAACGTTTGAAGCAGTTCACAAGGGGTATATGTGTTCAAGGCAACACAGCCATATAATTTACCGAGATCATCCTTGTACAAGAAAGGTGTGTAAACTGCCTGGCGCTTCAGCTGTATCGTTACCGCCTTAAGAATATCATTTGCCTTTTTTAAGGCGTATGTCTTTGATAATGTCAATCTCCATGTCTTTTAGGAAGTGTCTAGATAATCCAAATCTGACTGACCTTAATGCCGAAAGTTTGTAGTGGGTTCCATCTTTTTACGGGCGTCTGCGTAAAACAATCAAAGAATTGCACAAAGTTTATCTGCTGTTTCAAAGTCAATGACGTCCTTGTCCTCAGCCAAAAGGTGTTGTAAAAACACATTCATTGCTGCTTTGGTGGCCTTTTTAGTACTTTAAGCACTTTATCTTCAAGCAAATGGTTCAAAGCATTCTCATCATAATGACCAAAACGCGAACTGTGTACTGCAGAATCCATATTTGTTTTTGTTTATCGTTAAATGACGTCATGCTTTATAGGAGGGTAATTCGTGATCATTGAGGTACGACAAGGGTTATTCACCGGGGAATAATTTGGTTGTTTGATAGAGGCTTCAATTTGTCGATGTTACACACCGCTCCTGCCATTAAAAAAAAAAAAAAAAAACATCGATATCAAACTATGTCACGTGATTCCGTATTAGCCAATCAAATAATTACTTTATACTGTAAGGTACAATAATAATAATAATAAAATGATGAAATTGATGCCACGTGGTGTCGTAAAATAGTATACAGGAAAACCTTCATAGGACCCAATTAAATATCTTTAATGTTGTAACAGTTCTATTTTATTGTGTTTTAATTTTATTTGTTCTTATATTGTTGATGCAAGCATGCATTGCATTGTTTGCTGCGACATTTTCACGGTTTTATTTTATATTTATTACTTTCGGTTTACACAACCATTACAAAAAGTAATGGACGTGGTATAAGGTGCTATACTGAATATGGCGCCATTTAAAAAAAATCTTCTCTTCCTACAAATGTTGATCCATCCCATATCTTGGGTTTTATTTATGATTGTTCAACATATACATAGTCTTGATATGTGCAATAATATCCATATGTACCGGTAGATGTGCAATTTAGATAATTGAAGGTGAACGCTTGCCTATTATTATTGGCATACACAACTGTTCCCATCCGATCCTGGTAACAATATAATGAACAAGGTTACACATCAGAGTTAATACATGTTTTATCAAAATAAAAACATCCACAGTCAACAGGTTTTCTATCAGTGTGTGATATGTATAATTCTAATGCAGTTAAAACAAGGAACAATATAGTGTAGGGTTGCAAATATATGTTCAGTGCTAATGTTTATTAAATTAACATGTACTTTCAATTTCATAGGTAACCAGTCCCAACCCGCTAGCCCTTAAAAGCATTAAAAATGTGTTTCAAAGCAAAGTGGTTGCGTTCACAATAAATCTTGGTTTAAACATGTTGAAATAGGATTAAATCTAAAATTCTAAATTACAATCTTTCTCTGGGCTTAATGTTGAAATAGAGAAAATTAAAAAAAAAAAAAAACTTGTAAAAATATATGTTTTGCAAAGACAGTGCTGTCAGTGTCCTGTCTGTTATAATTTAAAGATTCCTTATTTAGTATAATGCAACGTAATACTTAAACATATATTATGTTTTGAAGTTGAACATGCAGAAGGTCTGTCATCATATTTTAAATTCAATTGTTGCTACAAAAATATGAAAAACGTACTACCTTCAGTCGTCTTATATATATCTTCTAATGGAATTTATTTCAAACACAAACTGAATGCGAACAATTTTTTAACACACAAATTATCTTTAATGAATTCAATCAAAGCAGTCTTTGTTAATCGTCGACGTCAGTTTTTCTCCTACAAAAAATATCACAACATCTATACAACTTATGTTTTGATTATGGTTTGCTTTAAACTTTCCTGATTTTCTACTATTTCAATATTAACGTTTGCTTAAATCTCCCAAAGATCTGTTTGCGTGGCAGACAAATCTATATTGCTAAATATAAATGTACTTTAATGGAAACAAATATTGAAATAAATCAATGTGTTATATAGTATATGCAATCTTTAAAAAAAAACACCAATAGATACGTTTAATGTTACTACCTATGATTATGCCAAATTTTTGAATCGATAAGTTTCAGAACATATCTAAGAGTCGTCTTATCTGAACATTATGTCATATTCGCTATTGTGATATTTTGACTGAGTGTGGAATAGCATGGCGGATGATGCATGCATATCAGTAGACTCTAATTTTGTTGACGAACCCAAGTTCTACCATTTTGATTTCCCTCAGGTTTTGCTTACATGAAGTATCTGTATTTGCATGGTCAGAATGGATTTATGAGATATGAACATCCGACGATAACCCAATGTTGCCTTTATTTTGAGAAAGTCTATAGTTTCAAACAATCGTTAATTTTTGAGAAAGTCCAATCCCAAAATAAGCCGGACAGTTAACACTTGTATGGAAGTTAAGTTATAACCATTATTAAACTAGTTTTGAATTGAAAGAGCTATTTGATATGAAGAACCCTTTTAAGGTTGCAAATTACAGCATTAAGTAATGATCAGTCATCGAGTCAGCATTCAGACTTATCCACTGCTGAGAAAGTTATGAATGTTTAGACAATTTGCTTCCAGTCATATAAGATCTGTTCAATCTACGTTTGGACTTTTCAGTAGTTGTTATTTATTTGTACAAAAAAAAAAGTAAAATAACAAAATACCAACCAAGGAAAATTCAAATCGGAAAGTTCCTATATTTTATATGCATCGATTAACAATCGTAAGGCAATGTCAAACAATTTGAAATGAAAATTACATATCGTTTTCCTGTATTTAATTCTGTAGAATGATTGTTGTTGATTAATACTCAACTCCCAATACGATAAAATGGATTTCGTCCTAACTAGAATCGGTTCTCTACCTCTCTGTCCCTGTGCATTAAACATCAGTCCATATTGTGGTCAGGTGTTTAAGCATTTTGATTTAAATTGTTTTTCATTCATGACTTTTTATATTGTTTGTTCATGGGTTCCATGGTAACGTATTGTAAATTTTCAGGGAAAAACAAAATTATGGGCGTTGAATAATTGTTTACCTCTGTTTCAAAGCTACTGATTATAGCTCTCCTTTGAAATGCATCAGTGTTTTGTTCTGTAGAAACAATTAATTATCTGTCGAGATGTGTATTGGGTAAAACAATTATGGAAAGAATTATAATGTGGTGGAGTATTGATATGAACAGCGTGATTGAACCGATAACTGTAAGGTCTCGAAAAACTGTAGATGTTTCTGTGTGTTGAAGGATACTTACAGTCTGATATTTGCATGCAATTTTTTATGAAAAAAGACACTACTTCTGCAACAATCTTTCAACCGGAACCAAACTTAACATTGTCTTCTGATGATCGGACTGTTTACCAAATACCTAATCAGTTGGTTTAGAAACTACAGGAAAAAATGCAAATACTTATATTTTCAAGTAGTTTTATATCTTCTATGTCCACTACTTCTTTAAAATCAGTCACTTGACACTAAAATCTAACTATATCTGTAACTTCATATTATTTGATTTTATACAGTCACTTATCAATAGCATGAAGCATATCAGTAAAAAGGTCGGAAAAGATACCAGGCAGACTGACTCACTGAGATTCGGAATAACGGTAGTACTGATTGAATAGCAAACAAACATTGTGCAAACCGATAGTCCTTTCCGACCCGCATGTAAAGGGCTATCATATGTTAGAATGCTGTACAACATCGTCATTTATATGGCAGTTTTATTTATTAAATGATAAGTCGTTTGTAGATTATAAGTCGGATACCTTTGACGACTTGTTTTTTACTACAGTAAGATGATAATAATTTGGACTGCAACCGTCACATTTACCATATATATTAGTTTGAAGT
This sequence comes from Mytilus coruscus, assembly GCA_017311375.1. Taxonomy (NCBI): domain Eukaryota; kingdom Metazoa; phylum Mollusca; class Bivalvia; order Mytilida; family Mytilidae; genus Mytilus; species Mytilus coruscus. The sequence goes on along the minus strand of JAASAO010000527.1, from coordinate 16,896 downwards.
CGTCTATCTGTCAATCTAAAAGAAAACTGTATGATATGAGACAGAGCGTTTTGTTTTGGTGTTATTTCAAGTTACAGAGATATATTTAAAACTAAAGACCTTGCCAATATGAATTCTTAGTGAATGTTTTGTATGAATTTTGATTCAAATAAATACATTAAAAAGTCGGTCAGAAGTTTTGCACATATACTGCTCACTACAAACTTCTTGTTGTTTACAATAATGATTCGCTAAATTTGACAAAATTATATGTTGATTTAGTCCAGCCGATTTGTGCATATTTTTAGAAGAAATGTGGGTTTGATGATAAAAGCATGAAACTTTGCACAATTGTGGATCTACGTATGGTAGTCAATATAAGCTATGGACCCACTCTAAAAAATCCAATATAGCGGCCATTTAAAGATGGCTGCCAATCAGTAAAATTTTCACCACAATGTATTAATTAAAACAAATAATATTGAAATCAAATCTTTTAAAGCTTATAAAAAGTAAACTTACGTTTCTAGTAAGTCATGGCGGTATATTAGCCTTTAAAACTTTTTTTAAATGGCGGAAAAGTTGAAAATGGCCGCCAAAGAGTGAAAATGAACAAAACTAAGGCTCTGTTGATATTCATTTCGTTTATCGAAATGCACTTTGCAGTTCATACGATATTCTAGGGATTGTGTTTCCATGATACATCGATACTGCTTGCAAGAATATTTAATCAAAGATCCCATTAGTGGAAACATTCGAGCGTTTTAGGACGCCTTTAGGATTTGTTTGACTGTGCACAAATAAAAATGATAATTTATATGTTCCACTTGTCCTTGCCACAATCCTTTATTTTATCTCGACTGTAGATCAAGATGATCAATAAAAACGTCTCATCACCGATTTTCTGCTTGCAGTGAGTAGCATCACTCGTGTTAACAGTTGTCAAGAAACTACAAACCCTTCTGGAACACCTGCGTTGACCCCTAGTTTTGATGAGAAAGGACTCGTGTTGTTTATACTGTAAATTTTAAGTTATTTGTTCTTTATTTTTCAATGTCTGTGTTGTCAACCAGTGAAAGTCGTGTTAATCCATCGTACAGACATGGAAAACCTTATTTCATTTCAAACAAACATATTTGGCTAAATTTTAGATGCTTTACATATACCAACATGTTTTAATTTGGTGATACTGCATATAAATCATCAAGCTATTTAAACAATAGCATATAGGTAGCTTGCTCATCTTGAGCACCTGTGAACTTCCTCTATTTTATGAGGGGTTGGTGTTGCTAAATTTTGAGATTTTTGTGAAGAGATGTCTTGACTGATGTTTGTCCTTTAAGGTTTTCTGTATCCACAGGTGATCACAGGTGATAATTGATACATGTCTTGGAAAACAATTAACACACTGCTGAACTGTATTCATGGAATATCGAATCGTAGTGACAGATAAGATCTCTGCCTGAAACATTTTTCAATGCGGATTGATATATAAAGCCGGATGACAATTTCTCTTGGCTCTACATGCGTGGAAGGATGTCCAAACATACTCAATGTTTTCATTATTATCGCCTTCAAGCCATCTGTGTTATCATTTTGTTACTTCATACGCTTATATAGAAATATTAGTTAGAAAATTTAATTATATTTTATTGATATTTATTGATATTTTACTAAGTGGACAGGTTGACTAGTTAACAGGTCGACAAGTTGACATTGTAACTATTTAATGAAATTGCAAATAACAGTTGACTGGTCGACAGGTTGACAATTTTTACAGAAATGAAAATATAATTATGGTTGACTAGTTGACAGGTCGACAATTTGACAAACTAATTACTATTATGGTTGACAGATCGACAGGTTGACAATATGTTATACATGAAAATACAATTATAATACACATATTGACAAGTCAACATGTCTACAGATTAGATAACAGTAGAACATTTTATTAGTTTTTATTTATATTTTAAATAAGTGGACTGGTTGCCAAGTTGACAGGTCGACAAGTTGACATTGTAACTATTTAATGAAATTGCAAAAAAACAGTTGAATGGTCGACAGGTCGAAAAGTTGACAATTTTAAAGAAATGAAAATACAATTATGGTTGACAGGTTGACAGTTGACAATTTGACAAACTAAATACCATTATGGTTGACAGGTTGACAATTTGACAAACTTAATATCATTATGGTTGACAGGTTGACAATTTGACAAACTAGATACCATTATGGTTGACAGGTTGACAATTTGACAAACTAGATACCATTATGGTTGACACGTTGACAATTTGACAAACTAGATACCATTATGGTTGACAGGTTGAAAATTTGACAAACTATATACCATTATGGTAGACAGGTTGACACTTTGATAAATTAGATACCATTATGGTTGACAGGTTGACAATTTGACAAACTAGATACCATTAAGTGGTTGACAGGTTGACAGTTGGCAATTTGATATACATTAAAATACAATTATAATGTACAAATTGAGATGTCAACAGGTCTATATATTGATAATTTTATAAAATGGAAAATACCAGTTACCAGGTTGACAGATTGACAAAACGTTTTCCTGAAAATATTCAACACAGTAATTTGTATTTTCTTTTACAGATAGGAGATGGATAGATGTTCGCTAAATGAGGTAATTCTTATAACTGAAATGAGAAAATAATAATATTTGTATCTAGTATTACACGATATCATTGTCGCATTAAAAATAGTTATATATCATTCCGAATTCAAATGTGACGTAATATTGGTTTATTGTAATATACCCGATATGTATCCTTTTCCAATATGTCTCTTCTTTAAATGGTTGTTTTTGTATTTAATTTTACCGTAAATTGCCAACAGATTTATAATAACTTTTTATAATTTATAAAGTGTAATTTTCATAACTTCTTATTTTAAGTATACTTTGGCTGTACTTTTAACTTAGCAACGTATTTAAAGTTTATGGAAATCAGTTTAAAATATATAAGCTTAAGTGTGGTGAATACATTTTGTTTCGAAGTTTTCTCAAATATCCAGATTGTATTCTATCTCATTTTAAAACTGTTATTCGTATTATTTTTAGTATTATTTTTCGATAATATAACTATTACCATTCAATTGTACAAAGAAGTAGGATCAGTTATGATTAATGGTTGCTGGATATTGTCCAAATGATAACCCTGCTTTTCTGTTTAATGTACATACCTGAAATGAGAGATTGGTTAATCCATACGATGATTTAATTCAAAGCTTAGTTTAGTGACGAAATAACTCCATTTCCACGAGACTCAAGTGTTCGTGTGAAAGTAAAAGAATTATTCCAGGAATATGAGTTCCTAAAGGTTGAATTGAAGTGTTAATCCTCCTGCAACCACTCTTATCATTGCTCAGTCTTTAGTTTCTATGTTGTGTTTTCTGGGTTATTGTCTGTATGTTGTTCTTTTTAATTTTAAGCCATAGCGTTGTCAGTTTATTTTCGACTTATCAGTTTGAATGTCCATTTGGTATCTTTCGTCTTTCTTTTATCATTTAATTTCTGTTACATATTTTGAAATTTTAAACACACGAAAAAAAAAAAAAAAAACTTCTAAACATTTCCCAAAAATCAAAATTGGTTTAACCTATGTTTTACCTTTAAATGTGTCATACCAGTACCGGTCATTAGAATCTAAACGAATATTTCAATTTACGGCTTACTGTATGAATTGGTACCTTGTCAAGTATTTTCCAGTGAATAATTTCATGACTTAGTTGATGGTGAACATGAATGAGTTGTAGAACTATTTTTTATAGGTTTATGTGTTTCGCTACTTATACATCCTTGGCTTTAAAATATTTGACTTTGGCCTTCCTGATGAAAGGTAATTTTGTTTTACAAAAATACCAAACTCGAAGGTAAATTGAAACAGAGGAAATCCATCAAATATGGCAATATCAAACTGTCGACTACATTAACTGATAGAACCAATGACAAACAAAACTGTCATATTCCTGAATTGGTACAGGCATTGCAAAAAAGCACTTCAGACCACAACATTTATAAATGTTTATTTTCATTTTCATCCTTTTAAACATAAGACGGTCCGTCACGAAATTAAACAAAGCATTTTTGAAATGGGTAGTTCTTCTAGAATATTTTTGATTTGATTCAAACAACCATGCCAAGAACACCGCGATCAGAATCGGTCCTCGTGTGAAATGTCATTTGAAATTTGAACAACAATCTTTTCGAAGCCTACTTTTAGTGTTGTCTTAAACTGTTAATGAACCAATAATGTAAATAATTAAATTATCACCAGACTTCAACTTTTAATTAGAAACACAGCAAATGTTTTGCGTTGAATTCACGTTAATTTTCTGTCGAGTATTATGATTTATTTTAGTTATCAGTGTATGGATTGAATCTATTTGATAACGTGTTGGTCTACCATTTTTCCTCAAAACACCTGTTACAATTACCTATACAACTTTAAAACTCGGTTTCCTTAACATGTCCTGATCATTCATGACTTGGTAATATTCGCGGGTTAAGCAATTGAGATTAAAGAGTAAGATATAATGCATTTTAACTGACTCTGATATCGAATACAGTAAACAGAAAAATGAATGAGGCCAGCAATACAGCAGTTAATATGTATCATTACAGAGATCATGACTTTATTATCATTTTATATTATTTACAATATTTATATAGCGCATTATCTAATTAAAATTACTCTAAGCACTTAACATAAAACAATCAATGCAGTTAAAAGAGGTGTTTAACATTAAAACAATCAATGCAATAAGAATGAAATAAAATTTTGAACACATATAAAAATGAAACAGAACAATTAAAAAATGATAATAATTCAAAAGGCATATACTACAACGAACAGAACAAAGATAAAAAGTCACTGTCAGTATAAGAAGTTAAATGTAATCACTGAAAGCGAGTCTAAAATAATGTGTTTTCAAAGTTTTTTAAAAAGTTCGATTAAGTGTTCATGTCTTAGATGGCTAGGAAGATTGTTCCAGAGGCTCGCAGTAGCTTTTTGGAATGATATGCGACTGTCATACAAGTGAGAGGTTTAGCTAGCTTTAAAACCAGGTTCAATCCACCATTTTCTACATAAGAAAATGCATGTACCAAGTCAGGAATATGACAGTTGTTATCCATTCGTTTGATGTGTTTGAACTTTTGATTTTGCCATTTGATTGGGGACTTTCCTTTTTGAATTTTCCTCGGAGTTCAGTATTTTTGTGATTTTACTTTTTTGTCGAAACGTCTTCCTCCGTAAATTGTGTAGCGTACACGAGGTTGTATCAATCGCATTGCATTTTTTGATCTAAGATATCTTGATAGTTGATAGGCGCTAATAAGTTCCTCAAGATAGACAGGCGCTATGCCATGTAGGTTTTTGAAAGTATATAAAAGCAGTTTATATTGTATTCGGTACTGCACCAGGATCCAGTGAAGTGACACAAGAACTTGTGTAGTATGACGGTGTTTCTTGGTACGTGTAACGAGCCTAGCTACCGTATTCTGTACTTGCTGTAACTTTTTGACTAAACTAGCATTTACTTCATATAACAGAGCGTTTCCGTAGTCTAGACATGACGTGACAAGCAAACACACTAAAGTTTTACAGGCATCCTCAGTGATATATTGTCGAAATCGACCAACGTTCCGAATTTAAAAGTAGCACGACTTCGAGACGGCATTGACTTGCTTTTCCATGCTCAATGTCCTATCAAAATAAACACCAAGGTTTTTGACCACAGATGCATTGCTAACTATTGATCCATCAAATGACAGATGACAATTCGAAAATTCCTTCACACGAGTTTTTGCTGTAAATAATATCAGTTCCGTTTTGTCTTAGTTCAGTTTTAGCATGTTTAAGCACATTCATTTACTAATGTTATCTAAACAAGTCTCCAGACGTGCAGATATGTTGTCTCAATTATCGAGTGGTTTGATAACTATGCAGACTTGAGTGTGATCAGCAGACCCGTGATAGCTAAAGTTGTGTCGCTAAAGTTGTGTCGCCGACATATTTCACTGATCGGTTTTGCAAAAATACAATACAAGCGGGGTTCCAAGACCGAACTTTGCGGAACGTCATATTTAATGTGTATTACATCTGACAATACGGAGCCAATTGCAACACGTTGAGTTCGACTATCAAGATAGGATCTCATCCACGACAGCGCTGAGTCGGTTATGCCGTAAGATATTCTAACCGATTGATCAGGATGGGATGGTCGATAGTGTCGAATGCAGCGGATAGATCGAGCATAATAAGTACCGCACAACAGTTATTATAGAGTTCCACTGCTATATCATGGTGGATCCTTAGTGGAGCTGTTTCTGTTTCTGTTGTTGTCGAAAAGTGAGTTTGCTTCAAGATGCTGTTCGAACCGAGTTACACTCACCTTTTCCAAGATCTTTGACGTAAAAGGCAAGTTCGAAACGGGACGATAGTTTTTAACTCATCAACGTCAAGACCGGGTTTTTTTCAACAAAGGTCCTAAAACTGCTTCCTTGAAAAATGCTGGAACATGCGATTCTGCCATTAAAGTGTTACTATCTTGGTTATGATAGATAGTAAGCAGTCGAGGCATGATTGTAAGAGGTAAATAGGAGTTGGGTCGAGTTCTCATGACTTTACCGGCGCTCTCTTGATTATCTTTCTAACTTCTTCAGTTGACGCTGGTGAAAGCAAAGTTACCGGATTTCCATCGAATTTTACATCGGCTTCAAGGGCATCATCAATTTCTGTTGATGAGTTGTTCGATTTACTCAGATTGTTCCAAATTGTGTCAATTTTCCCAACGAAGAATTCACCAAATCTATTGGATAATGAATGTTCGTTCTGGTGTGATGGTAATACAGTTTCTGCTTTATCTCCCATGAGATTGTTTGTAAGTTCATGCAGCTGGTTATGGTCGTTTCCAATTTCTACATTTTTACATTTGAACTTTATCCGAATTTTCGGTGGAGTTCTTGTTGTTAAAACTTTAGTTTTCGGTCCAGTGATTTGCAAGCGGATTGTTTTGTTTTTAGTGTTTTGTTATGTATTTTGGCATAATGATGTCTGTCTTGTTTTTTTACGATTCGTACTCCTTTGATGAGTCGTATGTACAGGATGAGCGTCTGGCGTACCCGATAACACGCCTGGTATCTTTGATGAGGTTTTAAAACCACTGACTGTCATTGCTAGTTGACGTTTCGTACCCGAGGGAATAACCAGCCCAGTTGTTAACTCTTTAGTTTTGAAATACAATATCCAGTACTGATACGTTAATTTTTTGTGAAGTTACTTTTTATAAAATGTTGAATTATTCAAAACACAGATGCTAGTTTATCCCTAAGCATAGATTGCTTTAGAAAATAACAAAACATCACGTTATAATCTGCATGCGTCCGAGTCGCTTTTCTTTATTTCCCTTAATAAGGAACACTCAAAGCCGAATATTTGAAATCCAAGAATGTATAATAACCTAGACAGTGAAGAGCTATATGAACAAAAGGACCTAACAACATAGCCAAATCCATCTAATGTAAACTTTGTCTAAGGGAGTCGAAACCTTAGTTTTTATAATTTCAAAATTTGTAAATGGACAAATATAGAAAGGTTTGTTATAAATGATGCCAGTGATTTGGCCTTCTATTTGTTTTGATTCATGGGCACTGATGAATCATATGTGAACGAAACACGTGTCTGGGGTACCCCATTATTAGCCTGGTATCTTTAGTAGGTTTTGTGTTAAATATTGACGATCAATATGAATACGCTCAGGTAGATAGAAACTTAAAGGAAACATATGTAAATAGTACTGATTGTATATTCATCATCAGTGTTACAGAAATTTCTTTAAAAATCCTTTAGGCGTCCATTTATGAAAATGAATTTTGTGAGTCATTGTTCGTGTCTGATGTTTTTTGCCAAATACAAAGAAGATAATGTTTTCCTTAGGTAGAATATCCTTAATATTTCGAAACATTCTAAATTAACTAAGCAACATATTTTTAATTATTAGTTATCAGTGAAAATTCATGTCAACACAGAAGTGCGGACTGCTGGGCTGGTGATACACTCTGGTGAATGAATGTAGAGCTTTTAACCGAAATTCACCAATTTTATTCTGACATGGAATTTATCTGTTAGAGTTTCCATTCAAAAGAAAAAACAAAATATGACATTTTTTCATACAAAATATTTATTGTTAAACCAAAAAATAAAAGCCTAAAATGATTTCATCTAATGAAAATCGAAACAAATTTTCTAGAAAAGAAATATAACTCTAATAATTGATCACGCAGATCTCATTGTCATGTAAGCCATTTCCAGTCGTCTTTTGCAATATGTGTTGAATATTAAGCCAAAATAAAAATTTCCGTTCTAGCTGTAATCGTTAGATAGAATTGAGAATGGAAACGGGGAATGTGTCAAAGAGACAACAACCCGATGAAAAAATCATTTATTAGCCAAAGGCTACCAATGGGTCTTTAACGCAGCGTGAAAATCTCGCACTCGGAGGCGGGCTTCAGATGGTACATTATCAATAATGCTCACTAGTTCATCGAAATGGACTACACACTAAACTTCGAAACATATAAAGATACATACATACATAAATATAAGAAGATGTAGTATGAGTGCCAATGAGACAAGTGTCGTGTTTAAGCTATACCATTCATGAGTGATTATTTCTTTTAAACAAATTGGCTGCTAACTTAAAATATTTAGTTAAAAAAAACCAAATCTTTCTGTCCATTTTATAATTGCCGATTTAACCTGTGATATACCAGATTCTACAATACGCATAATTACTCTTCACGTTTGTTTTGCCTGACCTGACTTGATATCTAATTGCACCTGTTATTACCTGTTGATGAATTAAAACAAACGCTAACAGGTCATTGGTATTTAGGTCAAATATGTCGACTATCAGTTAAGGACTTATTTGTTTTCGACCAGAATATCCTAAGATAATTGTTTTATGTTCACTATTATGTATCCTTAACTTTTTAATGTATTACAAATATGCAACAAAATAGTTATGCTACCGTCCTTTGATTCCAATGTTCAACGTGACTCAGACAGATCACTTGAATTAATGAAAATCAACAGTATCACATATCTGAATTAAACAAAAACAAAAAAAAACAACAACAAAAAACAAATAATAATGGAGCGTTCAATCAAAACGTTGAAAAATTTTCGTCGGGCTTATTATTTTATCGCAAACAATACGACGAATGGTTTGATATAACACTTTTTATTAGGATTTTTTTATTCTTTATTTTTCCCCGTCTTTATGATTTGCGATGGTTTCACGTTGTTTTGTCATGGCGTTGTCAGTATTTCTTTGACTTATTAGCTTTGAATTTCCCGTTGTTAAATTCCAAATCGTTTACACTGCATTTTGGATACTCAACCTCCTTTGCATAGTTTGTATATATTTAAATCTGTTGCCTTTCATTTGTCAGAGTAAAGATGAATTACACATTATTAACACGCGATGATATAATTTCCAATGGAGATGTTGTTTTATATCATTTACAAATGATATTGTAGCACACTTGTCGGACGCTGTGTATACTTTAATCATTGGCTTTAATGCATTTGCGACAAACGTAAGACATATCTCAAACAAATGAAAGTTTACTGATAAGGTACAGATGGGTGCGGTCCTAACCTTGACAAGAGTTAACTTGGAGCAGACTTGTTGACTGCTTTCTAAGTTAACTTGAGAATTTTAAGCAGACAAGCAAGTTAACTTCGTCTTTGGTGGACCAGACCTACGGTCTGCTTTTTAGGACTGCTGCAGACCTATCGACAGGTCTGCTCCAGACCAGACCTGTGGACAAGTCTGCTTTTGACCAGTCCTGAAGACAGGTCTGCCCCAGACCAGACCTGTAGACAGGTCTGCTCCTGACCAGACCTGTGGACAGGTCTGCTACTGACCAGACATGTGGACAGGTCTGCTTCTGACCAGACCTGTGGACAAGTCTGCTACTGACCAGACCTGATGACAAGTTTGCTTATGACAGATTATCGTGTTTAAGAGTTTTCATACCACACTTGAACTTTAATTAAAATATGTAAACAACATTCGCATTGTCTTTCCCCGGATAGCAAATTTCTTTACTCGCTAGACTATATATAGCTACTAGATTATACATACATGTATCAACAAAATTCTTTTTGTTATTTGATATATTCTTATATACATAAAGCAATGGCTATACAAACACACAGAGCTATCAAAAGGAAATGAAAGGTTTTTTTTTTATTAGAAGGCGGATAGAAAGGTTATCCAACGCATCGGAACGATATTCTTATATCATGGGATATCAACATCATCGTCGACGTTGCTTCGTTCCCCGTTTTTACCTGTCTCTTCATAAATTTTACTTTATGCATTTATAAATGCATGGATATTTCCTTGTTATTCAACTTATTTGCATTGGATTTACTATTCTATTTTCCCGCAGAATATTCTAACGAAAATTATACAGTGTCCGGATACGTACGGTGTGGTAAAACTATCAACAATCTCGTCAAATTCGTCAGATTTGTCGAGAGATTTGTCTTTGCCGATTAATTGATATATGGGACGTCCCAAAATTATACTCAATGTGCACTTGAATGAAATAGTTGCCATTTGACGTTTAATTACAAACAAAATCAATCATCCGACATAATAGATTAACAGTATACTATTCCCAGAAGAGAACTTCGTATACTTTTTATCAAAAGTACAAATAACTTCAGACATGTCAGTGTTGGTACTTGGATGATGCGACCTAATAGTTTTGTTTTACACACCATCCTGAACTACTATCTCTAGTGACTGTTCAATATTATGAATACAGAGATGAAAGGCTGACACTTTCAATTTATGAGGAAATTTTTTTCATTAATGTTTTCCAATATTATTGCTTACATTTGCGGTCCTACTAAAATGTGCACAGGAGCGCCAGGAGAAGACATAAAGGCGCCAGGTACAATCCATCACAACATTTAAAACAACTTATATATAATGCAGCCTTATAGATTTATAAATTAAAGTGCACATATGGTCAGTTTTGGTTAAAGCGTTCAAATAATTTTGAGTCAGCATGAGGTATCAAAACTACTGAAGTTTTGTTACGTATCAATATTTTGAATAAAAGGAGGACATGCTGGCACCCTAAATTTATGCGAACAAAAGTTTGTTGTTATTGTATTGCAATATTGCTGTCCATTGTATTATACATTGAATCCTGACATAAAAAATATGGCTGATAAACTATGCAGGTATATAGATTTAAAATTAAAGCGACATATGGTCAGTTTTAGTCGATGCGGTCAAATAATTTTGTTGTACAATTCAGCATGAGGTATCAAAACTACTCATGCTACTGAAATTTTGTTACGTATCAATATTTTGAAAAAAGGAGGACATTCTGGCACCCTAAATTCATGCGAACAAAGATTGTTGCTATTGTATAGCAATATTGCTGTCATTTGTATTATACATTTAATCCTGACATAAAAAATATGGCTGATTTACTATGCGGGTATATAGATTTACAAATTAAAGTGCACATATGGTCAGTTTTGGTTGAAGCGGTCAAATAATTTTGTTGTACAAATCAGCATAAGGTATCAAAACTACTGAAATTTTGTTACGTATCAATATTTTGGATAAAGGAGAACATGCTGACACCAAATATTTATGCGAACAAACATTTGTTGTTATTGTATTGCAATATTGCTGTCATTTGTATTATACATTTAATCCTGACATAAAAATATGGCTGATTTACTATGCGGGTATATAGATTTACAAATTAAAGTGCACATATGGTCAGTTTTAGTTGATGCGGTCAAATAATTTTGTTGTACAAGTCAGCATGAGGTATCAAAACTACTGAAATTTTGTTACGTATCAATATTTTGAATAAAAGGAGGACATTCTGGCACCCTAAATTTATGCGAACAAAGTTTGTTGCTATTGTATAGCAATATTGCTGTCATTTGTATTACACATTTAATCCTGACATAAAAATATGGCTGATTTACTATGCGGGTATATAGATTTACAAATTAAAGTGCACATATGGTCAGTTTTCGTTGAAGCGGTCAAATAATTTTGTTGTACAAATCAGCATAAGGTATCAAAACTACTGAAATTTTGTTACGTATCAATATTTTGGATAAAGGAGAACATGCTGACACCTAATAATTATGCGAACAAAAATTTGTTGTTATTGTATTGCAATATTGCTGTCATTTGTATTATACATTTAATCCTGACATAAAAAATATGGCTGATTTACTATGCGGGTATATAGATTTACAAATTAAAGTGCACATATGGTCAGTTTTCGTTGAAGCGGTCAAATAATTGTGTTGTACAAGTCAACATGAGGTATCAAAACTACTGAAATTTTGTTACGTATCAATATTTTGAATAAAAGGAGGACCATCTAGCACCCTAAATTTTGCGAACAAAATTTGTTGTTATTGTATTGCAATATTGCTGTCCATTTTATTATACATTGAATCCTGATATAAAAATGTGGCTGATTTACTATGCGGGTATATAGATTTACAAAGTAAAGTGCACATATGGTCAGTTTTGGTCAATGCGGTCAAATAAAGTGCACATATGGTCAGTTTTGGTTGAAACGGTCAAATAATTTTGTTGTACAAGTCAGCATGAGGTATCAAAACTACCGAAATTTTGTTACGTATCAATATTTTGAATAAAAGGAGGACATGCTGGGACTCCTAATTTGTGCAGGCAAATTTTTTAGTGTTTTAATGATGCTTTTATTTTGTATAATAAATTCTATCCTGAAATTAAAATATTGCTGATTGTGGCAACATAGATCAAGGACAGGGGCGTAGCTGGACTAAAATAAAGTGCAATCGTAACTATCGCCGAGCGGAGCGATGCTAATTTCGCCGATCGAAGCGAGGCGAAAAAATTTTGGACCATTTTATGCAGAAAATGATAATTTTTTTCGGGCATTTTCCCGGTATGCCATGCTTATGAAATTCAAATCACTCCTTCACGCCCAAACTCCTATTTTGTGAATACTTGTGGACTTTATAGTGATTCGGCAAGGGAGGGCTATGGACCGCTCAAAGTCCCCAGCTGGTCTGGAAGGGTAAGCAGGTCCTGCTTCTTGCAAGACACCCGTAGTGTTTCTCACGAAGGTCATTTTCAAATCAAAGGAGAGGTTTCTACGACAACGGTAGAAGGTCATTTGGGACACAGATACCCCAGATGAATTAATAGTCTTTTGGACGAACGGACAATGGAAATACGAAATCGAACGGCCACTTTTAAGTCTTAACTTATAAGTCAGGGATATAAATCTAAGATGTTTTCAAGGTGATTGTATTGAGCCTGTATTAGTAAATGTTAATACTGCATGTAAGACTTAAAGTATAGTTAATATCCAAATAGATATAAGAAGATGTGGTATGAGTGCCAATGAGACAACTCTCCATTCAAGTCACAAAGTCCATATATCTATTTTTTGCCAAGGCAAATGATCGCAGAACTCTCTCGGTGTCGATATCCATTTCTCTGTGAACATGTATGAGCGCCAACGAAGATAGTCTGTCCTGTACCATGGTTGAACGGAGATAAGTTTTCAGTCGCCGTAATGCACTAAATGACCGTTAAGTAGTTGATGTAGTTACTGACATTGTAACTAGGATTGAGAAGATTGCTAATATTGAAGGATATAGTTCCTTTTTAGTCACTGCTAGAGACGACATCAGAGATTTGGGCTTCTCTATAATATCTGGATCCGACCAGCGTCTCTGCTATCTCTACCTCAGAGCTGAAGGTTTCTTGATTGTCTGTCAAGTCGTGTCTCTATGTTTCGTATAATTTGTCTGTACACTCTGCTATCAAAGATTCCAAATGTTCAGGTATAAGGTTCTGGCCTTGAAAACGGTCAGAGTTATCCAGTAAACGTCCTGTGAGTTCTTCAATGAAATAGTCAAGAAAGGGGCAATACAAGGCTCGCTTCCAATACTGACTTGGAGTGTCAGCTGGATAGTTTGCCCGGTTGACCTGTCTTCCGACTATTCTTGGCAAACACCGCCCGACATGATAATCCGTCAAGATTAAAGACTATCCGTAATTCAATTTCAGAATTTTTTTTTTTTTTTTTTGTGAAAAAAATGTGCAAGCAAATGATTTTTTGCGTAAACGCAGCTACGCGACTGAAGGACGTATAACTAACAAGGACGTATAACTGACATCTAATATACGTCTTGTCATAGATATACATAATAAATTGCAAATATAATGGTTGAATATGATAGGTATTGGAATATATATTCAGTGCCCGTTATCATTGTAACCAAGATCGTTTTTAATTGATAGATTGGCAGATCACAGCTAAATTTGTGTAACAAGCAACGTTTTATGCGTACTTTATTTTCAAATATTTGTATTTAATCCTGTTTATATAAAGGAAGTATTAATTTTACTTTATTTTCGATGTTTATACTACGAAACAAAGATATTAAAAATATTTTTAAAAATCGATGTAGAGCGGTCCTGGTTACAAGTTAACTTAGTGTTGAGCAGACCAGTCAAAAGTTAACTTGGGAACAGGTCTGGTTTCGATCGGATTTGTCAAAGCAAAGTTAACTTATGTTAACTTTGTGGCAGGGCTGGTTTCGAAGTTAACTTCTGTTCACTTATGACAGGACTGGTTCGAAGTTAACTTATATCAATAGCGGACCTGTTTCCAAGTTAACTTTTGGCAGACATAAAACAGTCCTAGGACCAAGTCCGCTTTTCAAGTTAACTAGATTTTGGTCCTAGGACTGGTCAGAGCAGTCCTAAATCCGGTCACAGGTTAACTTTGACCAGTCCAAATGACTGGTTATCAAGTTAACTTGCTGTACAGGTTAGGACTGCACCCATCTGTACGCAGATTGTGAATTGGAATCCAATTGATGTGCATGTGCATTGCTGAAATACCGTGTTACTCTGACCTCCTCTAGTGTGTACAAACCTTTACGGATAAAGTATAAAATGCAATATCTGTCGAGATGAAAAAAATGCTCTACGCATATATTATTTATAAGTAAAGTATATAAAGACAAGTAAAATTATCGGCAAATATTGCAATTGTATTAACAAAGATAGAAACAAAATATATTTGATACTATTGTACAAAAACAAGTATGAATTGAGAATACTGGTTAGGTGAAATATATATGTTTTTCTTACAGGGTCTCCGTGACGCAGCTGAAGCCGGGAATTTAGAAAAGGTCAGGGATTATCTTGCCAAAGGTGCAGATATAAACTACGGACACTGGGTGAGGATAATATCAGCCTAATGAACCAAAGAAATTGTATTGCACGATAACAAGACAAAAAGCAACTGACACAGAACAATGCATAACACGAGTATTAATCTTCATTCTTCCCATTAATTCATCTATAATTCTAGTTTTTTTTTTTAAATTTCGATGTTCCTTGGATCAAATGGTGATTGAATATAATAATGGTCATGACTTGCATCAGTCGCTTGCGAGTGCAAATGGTATAAAAAACCAGATGTACCTTAATTCGGAATAGCAAGACAATTGTTCTTACTGTTTCTCTATTTTTGTAAGAATCAATATCGACTGAGGTTATTTTTAACTAACTACCTCCCAAAATTAATGTCAAATGAAGGAATTTGATTTTACTGCGTTCACCTCAATGACCATAAGTATTCGTCACCACAATTGTTTTTTTTTTATATATCTTAGTCAATTTTACTATCAATTACAGCAACCTTTTTTGGCGTCTTTGTTAGATATATGTGTATGTCGGTTTGAATTTTGAGTCAGTTGTGTTATATGTCTGTGATATATGTTTACACAGTCGTGCTGGATCCCAATTATTGTCACATTAACCAAATATGTATGTTTGGGGTGCTCACTCAATTTTGTCAATATAATGGAACTGTTAACAACTGTCATACAAGAAGGATGTTTTGCTAGCCATAAAAACCCACCATTTTCTTAAGAAAATGCCTGAACCAAGTCAGGAATATGACAATTGTTTTGTTTTCACTCGTTCAATTGGTTGATTGCGTTTGATTTTGTAATTTTGATGTCCCAAAATGATATTTTTAATGTATATTGGTTAGGTTTTAACCCATTTGTTGAAAGATGCTTTAATGACAAAATGTTGCTTCTTTATTTGGTGGTAATGAGGTATAAATATTTGTGTGTTTATTTCATTCTGAATAATTTGATGTAAGATATTTTATTCGACGGTGATAGGCTCTTTTCATTTAATAGAATGTATTGTTATGATGGATACATTTTAGTGTAAGAACTTAATTTGAAATGCTACATAATACATGGTAAAGTCTGTTAAGAAAAGTTGATATGCATTAATTTGATAACAATTCTTATCATGGATTGTAATCGTTCTGTTTGACAATTATAAAGGTATCTTTACCATTCCTAGCTACATTGTTAACATTAAAGTTTATCATTCAGAGCATACTCGACTTAGTGATCAGTGATATGTAAAACATGTCCATTGATCTGACGGTTTGATTCCCATAACTCTAGAACGAACGACAGGCCCAACAATTTCGTAATGAACCAAAAACAAAGTTAATGGAAGACAAACATGAGTGCACCTGCTGAAACGTCTAGCTGCTGTTATCATCCCTATTAAATTTAAAAGTCTAGGCAAAGTTTTACTACAGGTACCATAAGCAATGATCATTGGTAATGAGGTCATGGTCTGATCAACACTACCGCACAGACATATACACCTTATAATGTTCCCATACAAGAAATATAGTTGGCCTATAGCTAATAGTATCAGAGCGAAACAGACATTTAAAACCTGGAACATTTAATATTGACCCATGGACCATCAAAA
>JAASAO010001660.1:0-75388 GCA_017311375.1 Mytilus coruscus | reverse complement strand
TAATGATGACCAATTACTTCCGGTAATTTCAACATTGCTTTACTAGTTGAAACAGCAGTGAACATGACATGATGATTTATTATACAGATTATCAATGATCTTGAGTAATCTAACATCTGTAACAAATACAATAGAATTTTTTTCCAATAAATAACAAATATAATATTGTATCCGACAGAAGACATATGTAACTTAAAGTAAGACAAGATATACTATTTTATATTTTGTATATGAACATATGTTTAGATTTGTATCAGTGCTGAAAATCACAGACGTTCCTATTCTTACTGAAATATCTTACATCCGGAAGATGGCAAAAGACTTGTTATTTAAGTTCATTACAGTTAGAATATAGCAGACAAGGTCAAACTGTCACTATGGTTACAATGGACACTTCCAAAGCTGGAGTTGAGATTTTATAGTGAGGCTATCACTAAAGAAAGTAAGTACATGTATTGTTCAGTCCATAAAGTTCAATTCTTCATGCAATGGATTTCAAAATGTTAGAAAAGTTAAAATAAAAATATAATATGCTAATTGAAAAGATGAGTTGAAAAAAAGACAGACAGGACCAAGGAAGAGGCAAAATATCCTGTCCACAAAATACTACAGTAGAAACTTTGAGACAAAGAGCCTAACCAAAATCATGACAAAAGGTTTTAATCTACAATTTAATTGAATAATTGTATTTATTTGAATGACAAAGTAAAGATATAATTTAGTACCCTGTTGGAAATGGGAGAATATAAAATTAAAATAAATGCAATTTTGTATTGCTATGAGTTACAATTTTGACTAAAATCAGCAAAGACCCATCGAAACAACATCTGATACAAAATTTAATAATACTTTTAGATATTTGGATGATATATTGGCTCTCAATAATGACGACTTCAGTATGTATACTAAAGAAATTTATCCTGTTGAACTTACTTTAAATAAAGCTAATACTAACAATGACCAGTGCCCTTTCCTCGATCTTGATATCTATATCATTAACGGAAAGCTTAATACAAAATTTATGATAAAAAGATGAATTTTCATTTCCTATCGTTAATTATCCATTTTAGATGGTGACGTTCCTTGTCACCATCTTACGGTGTTTATATATCTCAAGTTGTACGATTCGCTCGTGTATGTAACAACGTTTTAGATTTTAACGAAAGAAATTTATGTATTACTGAAAAATTATTACACCAGGGTTTTCGATATCACATTTAGTCAAAACATTTACTAAATTTTATCAT
This sequence comes from Mytilus coruscus, assembly GCA_017311375.1. NCBI lineage: Eukaryota > Metazoa > Mollusca > Bivalvia > Mytilida > Mytilidae > Mytilus > Mytilus coruscus. The sequence continues at coordinate 74,141 of JAASAO010001660.1, read as the reverse complement.
CGGTACAAGGACATCATTCGTAAATATAGCTCAACATGCAGACTTCTTATACGTTCAGGTATTTCACATCCAATCTTTTATGGTAATATTCTTTATAAAGCACAAAATGTCAGTATTCACCTCAGAAGCTAACAAAACCTTTAAATAGACTTATTAAGAAGGAATATAGTTACGATACTGTTGTCAGGTTATTAAAGATTGCATATTTTGGCTTTAATATTGATTCACTTATAGAGTCTTTGCATCGGAACTAAACACATTTATTTAAAACCAGTTGTTGGCATGACACGGGTTATGCTCTTCTCATATATTTTATGATGGTATGATATTAAACCCTAACGGGAGGATTGTGCCTGATATTCATATGATGAAGACATAATCTTTCAATCATTGTAATTGAGGTCTGGAGCTAGCATGTCAGTTAACTGCTAGTAGTCTGTTGTTATTTATGTATTATTGTCATTTTGTTTATTTTCTTTTGTTACATCTTCTGACATCGGACTCGGACTTCTCTTTAACTGACTTTTAATGTGCGTATTGTTATGCGTTTACTTTTCTACATTGGCTAGAGGTATAGGGAGGGTTGAGATCTCATAAACATGTTTAACCCTGTCGCATTTTGCGCCTGTCCCAAGTCAGGAGCCTCTGGCCTTTGTTAGTCTGGTATTATTTTTACTTTTAGTTTCTTGTGTATAATTTGAGTTTAGCATGACGTCCATTATCACTGAACTAGTATATATAGATATAAGAAGATGTGGTATGAGTGCCAATGAGACAACTCTCCATCCAAGTCAAAATTTATAAATGTAAATCACTATAGGTCAAAGTACGGTCTTCAACACGGAGCCTAGGCTCACACCAAACAGTAAGCTATAAAGGACCCCAAAATTACTAGTGTAAAACCATTCAATCGGAAAACCAACGGTCTAATCTATATAAAACGAGAAACGAGAAACACTTATGAACCACATCAACAAACGACAACTACTGAACATCAGATTCCTGACTTAGAACAGGTGCAAACAAATGCAGCGGGTTTAAACGTTTTAATGGTACCAAACCTTCACCATTTTTCTTTATATTTGTTTAGGGGCCAGCTTAAGGACGCCTCCGGTTGCAGGAATTTCTCGCTGCATTGAAGACCTATTGGTGACCTTCTGTTGTTGTCTGTTCTGTGGTCGGGTTGTTGTCTCTTTGACACATTCCCCATTTCAATTTTCAATTTTAAATGTTTCTAAGAAAAATCATCACGGACATAAAAGGCTAAAATTTTTGGAGGATATTTTACTTATATTGAAGAGTATCTAAACTTAAAAAAAAGGACCAAAACAGCCACATTCATTGACATTTATTTTAGACTGAGGAACTTGGTGTTATCAACTGAGTAACAGTAAGAAAGTATTCTTTAATAATACAAACGTAACCTCGGCTGTAGCTATATATATAAAATTAGATTGTGATTGATATTATACTGGGTGTATGTCTTAAGAGAGCAGAGAGAGAATAAATTGTTTCTCCTATAGATAATATTTTAGAATATTCATTATATATTAGGTAGTAGAGTGACATTAACCTTAGATGACTTGACCTTGTCATTAGATGTAGAACAAGTTTATACCAAGGTCAAGGTTAAATGTGGGTCATGCAATGCTCATATCTATCATAAAAGTAATACAAGGTAAAGTTCAAAGGTCAAATTGTAAACTATCACATACAGTTCTCTTGAATACTATTGAAAATTGTAAAATTCTGATTATAATGGTTGTGAAAAATGATTTATTCCTTTTATGTATAACAGCTTTTATGTTCATAATAATGTGAAATTTTCAAATTTTTAAAGCACTTTTGTAATATTCCTCTTTTGATATAGTAGTAAATGAAATTATCATACAACAAGATCAGATAGGATCTAAATATATATCAGAATGACTACTCTCTCAGTTCAGGCCTTTTCAATATATTTTATTTAGATCATGTCATGGCTTCAAAACTGTACTTTTACAAGTATCAAATGAAAAACCCACTCATAATGAAAATTCCTTGTTAATGTTATTTGTCTCTTTAACAGCAACCAATGGGATGAAGGTCCTTACTTAGGAATCATGATGACCTGTCAGAAGGAAATACCACATGACATTCATATAATTTCTAACAAACTGTTTTCAACTGACCAACATACTCTTTCTAACTTCCTTCTAGAGAAGCCACAACAAGGGATGTAACTCACAGCTTTCTCAATTTCACTTTCACAAGAGCACTGTGTAAAACGTGGCAAAGAAAATGAGGAAGTTGAACGATGATTTATCCGACATGGGAAGTATAGGAGATGGTGCTGACTCAAATGACCTGTATTTTCATAAGTATATATGTGAAGTGTGTTTAACTATTGAACCATTTGATTTGATATTTCAAGCACCTGCAGTGAACACAATTATGGATTGTTTTAATCTTTTACAAGGAAATCATCTAAATCTAAAGGAAAGAAAACAGAATATGTGTTGAAGTCGAATACACCAAAGCAGTCATTACCAATCCTGACAGCTGGTAATTTACCTTTAATCTACATCAACATGTCTAATGTAAGACTTTTCATGCCAAAAGTGCAAATTTCTAATCAAAAGAGGCTGAAAGCAGTCATTCAGGGCATGACCTATTAGACCAGAATATTTTGATAGCATGTTTCCAGTCTCTGTCTGTTGTACCTCAGGCTGATAATCCACTGCCTAGATATCCAACAGATAAGGAACTATATCATAGAGCCCTTCATGCTAACCTGACACATCAACCTGGGTCGGCCATAGAAAATAGACAATATCAGATAGATGTTAAAGGAATCTCTATGTGTACAGGTAGTTATCATAAAGCCTTATTATTAAATGCAATAGTCTTCATGGTGATTTTAATCATAAACAGATTTGGATTGGAGAAAAATGAGAATTAATAAAATCTACAGTTTATCTTATACAATCACAAGAATAAACAAATGGTCCATTAAGTTCTTAATACCTTTTTGGATTAGCCTTCATCAAGAATTCTTTGAGTCAAAAATGTGAAAATTAAAATGAAGGTTTAGCAAAACTAATTGTAAATTATCAGCAAAAAAAAATCTTAGTATTATCTCAGCCAACAGGTTTGTTGTATTCTAAACAAAAATGAAAAGTAAAACTCTTTTCCTGAATTAAAAGTTTCAGGGATGACATGAATTTAAACTAATTTTATTTGATAAGTAAAGAAAGTTATAAATGATGACTGTTTGTTAAACAGGAAGTTGGGAAGATTTTATGGACAGAGTGAAGCATGATGGGAGATTAGTTAACCAGCCTGCTGTACAGATTCCTGCTTTAGAATGGAACACTGCAGACAAACATTTCAGGTTATGTCACATTTGTGAATAATAATTTCATTTATTTCTTGTACTATGGGTAGACATGTATTGATTTTTGTGTTGTTGGGTTGCTGTCTCATTTATGTATATATCATATTTATTGATAAGATGCCCAACCCTAAAATATTTTTTTGTAATTATTACTTTAATGTGGAAATTTAATTCTAATGATCAGACTAAAATTAAGGTGATATGGTATGATTTCAAATGAGACAAAGATTCACCAAAACACTAAAAGACACAAAGAATCACCAAAACACTAAAAGACACAAAGATTCACCAAAACACTTAAAGACACAAAGATTCACCAAAAAGACACAAACAATCACAAAAACACTAAAAGACACAAACAATCACCAAAACACTAAAAGACACAAAGAATCACCAAAACACTAAAAGACACAAAGATTCATAAAAACACTAAAAGACACAAAGAATCACCAAAACACTAAAAGACACAAAGATTCACCAAAACACTTCAAGACACAAATGTTCACCAAAACACTAAAAGACACAAAGATTCACCAAAACACTAAAAGACAAAGATGTAAACAACTACTCAAATATCTCAATAGAAAAAGTAAAATCACAAAATACTGAACTCTGAGGAAAATTCAAAAGGAAAGTCCCTAATCAAATGGCAAAATCAAAAGCTCAAACACATCAAACCAATCGATAACAACTGTCATATTCCTGACTTGGTACAGGCATTTTCTTATGTAGAAAATGGTGGATTGAACCTGGTTTAATAGCTAATACCTCTCACTTGTATGACAGTCGCATCAAATTCCATTATATTGACAACAATGCGTGAACAAAACAAACAGACAAAATAGGTAAAATGTCTAAAATAGGGTACAGCAGTCAACATTGTGTTATTATCTTAATCACTATAAAACAAACAAATGTAACAAAGAAACACAAAAGGCATACTCATTTTGCTTTTTCATTATACGATTGTATTTATCTATGTAAAATCCACCCATAAAGGATGGAAGGTTTTAAGTACTGGCATAGAATCGCGCGTTTGACGTCACACAGGTAGATATAAAATAATTTTGTCGTTCAAAGTATGACTGGATACATGATAAGTACAGAGTCACGTCAAATGGATATCACAAAAACAGACTTAACAGTAAAATTAATATTAATAAAGACAAATAAAAGAATGCTATAACACGTTATTAAGATGATAAACAATGTCAGTACGCAGAATCTATACTTCAAGACCATTGTGTATTATTTGTGAAGTTGATACGGAATATTTATCAACAAGGTCTTGGTACCTTCCGATGAACTTTTTAGAAAAGGATGAGAAAACAACCTGTATCTGTGAAATATAATATTTACACCATAATCATACAATTTATTTATAAATATAGATATGCTATTTGTAGTGAAGCTAAATCAAATCACTTTCAGTGTTTCTTTTGTTTTTCTGTATAGTTTGTTTTGGACATTGCATAAGATCATGTCTTACTGTTTAACTGCGTATGATGTTGCTGTATATCTTCTATGTAGAGCAGCAACCAATATTAAACCTGGAACCTCTTGTATGTTAATCTCAGTGTTTTCATTATCTAGAGAAATGTTTGAAATGGAAGATGTTTGAGTGTTAGTGTTAAAATTATGCATTGCATTCTAAGGATAAATTTAAAAAGCTTGACATTTTGTATCAACACCTGTCTGTTGTTGGAGATAGTATGTTGTTGTCTAGATGGCTTTTCATTACTTTTATTTGTTGGGATTTCTGTGTTATTGACTCATATTAGATATCCCTTTTAATGATATCTTTGATTGTTTACTTGAATACCACAATAATTCAGACATTAATTTTCTAACATTTTTTTAACTTATTGAACCAGGTAAAGATTTGCATTGAAAGAAAGCAAGAGTTATCTCCCTTTACCAAAACCTGAATTTTCATACACATGATTTTGATATTTACAGGAAACCTAAGGAGGATATAGAATTACTGCCCTTAGTAACCGGTGTTGATGTTAAGATAGTAGCTGCTCCTGCCATTGTGTACCAGCCACAAGGTGTTAATGACTGCAGTGTTTCCAAGGTATGCATACTGCCGTTGGTACTGATAGACAGTAGTATTACCAGCCAATATTAACCAGACTCAAAGTATATTAGAGTTGTGGCCCTTATTGACAGAGTTTCTAATGTATTCACTGAATTATATTTGGTTTATAATAGGTCAAAATACAAAACAAAGTTCAAAAATAATTCAAAGGTACATTTTAAACATATTTCATTGTCATAAATCAGGACAATTTAATTGAGCAAGACTTTTTACAATTTTATATCCCTTCTCAAATATTTACATAAGGTACAAATTTTGACATTATTTATAATGTAAGAAAATATAAAGACAGAGAGGAAATTCCAGATTTATACCTTATTAAAATTGAGAATGGAAATGGGGAATATGTGGAAGAGGTAACAACCCGACCAAAGAGCAGACAATAGTCGGAGGCCACTAATGGGTCTTCAACGCAACGAGAAAATCCCGCAGCGGTCCTCAGCTGGCCCCTAAATAAAATTGTGTACTAGTTCAGTGAAAATGGACGTCACACTCAACTCCAAAACATATAAATGCACTAAAATTAAAAAACATACAAGACTAACAAAGGCCAGAGGCTCCTGACTTGGGACAGGCGCAAAATGTGGCGGGTTAAATATGTTTTGTGAGATCTTAACCCTAATACTTGTTTATGCAACAACTGGTCAATGATATACACAAATAGAAAATCATATTAAAGGAGAAAAAATTAAATCACAGATAGTAGTGTTATATTCAGCCCTTACAGCTGAAAAGAAGAAGAAAGAATTATTTATTTATTTTATATATTTATTATTTTTGGAAAAAGGGAGGGTCATTTTTGACTCTGAATTGCCACAATGTCTATTTCAGATTTTAGTTTGTGGACATGCTTTAGAAATGAACTTCACCAATGACCTTGATATTTATGTCAGTACAAACCAGGTCAGGTTAATGTCCGAGATAACTATACAAACAATGGCTAAACTCAGAGAAACGAGGGAAGTTGATCTTATTCAAGAGACTGTTGAAAGAGCAGATTTGTCAGGAAGTGGATCAGAAATTCTAGTGGCAGATAGTGGAATAGAAAGTGATGTATCCACCATAACTGCCAGAAAGGTCAAGGACAGAAATCCTGATGTCGTCTTGACACATCATGATTTAGACATGAGGTCAAAGGTCATCACACCATTAGATATTCTTTTGACTGCCAGTAGAATATCAGTAATAACATACACACGCAAACAAAACAAAGACCAGAGACATAAAGTCAAATTAGCAGAGACCCCAAATCTAACCAAGTCAGCATCAAGAAAGCACACGTTTATAAAACTTGATGTGCCTGACTCTGAGGATACCACACAGCTGTCTGTTGATCCATTCCTATATGTTTACATATCACAACCACATACAGTATTATCATGTCACCAAAGTCAACAGAAATTTGAAATGTCTTGTTATGATGTTCTTGTCAAAGGGTCGTCTTTACAGTCAGTTCATTTGGGTAAGAAATGGTCAAAATTATCACTTGTATTATGAATTGATATCAACTTTTGACCACATTTTCAGGACCAAAATAGCTTAGCTAATTGTAATGTTTTCAAAAGTTGATAGTTTTGTGGAGATTTATTCAGAGATGTATAAATGAATTATCAGTAAATTATATTTGTAGTTGAAATCATCCCATTTTATCTAAGATTTTGTATGATATACTGTTTACCATTGCACATACATGTATTTTATAAAATGACGTCATGAGTTCTAATTAAACTGTATACCCTTAATATTGCGTGTCAAATAATTTAAGAGTTGTAAGTCACTTGAAAATTTTATATCCTAAATAGTACATCAAAGGTTCGGTCAATTTCGTTACAAATGAACTGTAACATTTACAAGAAGTTTGTACACCTGTGACAAATATCTAAATTATCTGTTTTCTATTGATTAACTGTATCAGAATATAATCAATAAATAAGAAGTCATTCAGGTAAAAAATCATTTAACCATAACATTAGACACTAGTTTGATTTACCTTTTTAACTGCAACCATTTCAGTATCCGCCAACATATTCAATTTGGAATTAAGAATTTGACGAATTAAAACCGCCAAAATTTTCGTATACTTTGTTGCCCCTAAATCGCGAAATTTTACACCTCTAAAAGGACCTGGTGTACGGTAGTCTAGAATAACCATATAAAAAGCCAACATGTAAACAAGGTACAATTTTACATCTTTAAATAGCTAAAGTATCATTTGACTAAAATATAAGTTTTCTTTTATAAAGATATGAAAGCCATACCAGAAACAACTGATTTCAATGTGTATTGGTTTGATACAAGACCAGGAAAACCTCATCCTAAAACAGGAATACCACCAAGCTTATATACATTTAAAGTACAGGATGTCTTTATTGGTCCAGGTAATTCAATAAACTTAATATCACCAATCTAATATACAGTTCAGGTAGATAATTTATTTATTGGGAGATGTAATTTCTTATAACAAAATGCCTCTACTCTAAACATATATACACTGAAAGTTAAAATATCTTTATCTGTTTTCTTATATACACAATTATCTGTCGTCCCAATGTCTGTATCACTCTGCTTAGCTCTTAGAGAAATTGCACATCACGGCTTTGTGACGTCAATTACGTTGACCCAGTCGTAATAACTTTGACCCAGACATATCACCGACCTCATAATGAATAAACCGAACTTATCGAGTCATCTTCCGGTTTTCTGGTGAAACAAAGGAAACACTTGTTTCTATCATGAAAATACGCAAATACAACCTGATAAATCGATTATATGGTTGTCTGCATATTTATATTGTAAAATATCAATATGCAGACAACCTGATAATCGGAACTTATTACCTCAAAGCTTGTGTCCAATTATTGCAATGTTTTTCATACCAGAAAATATCAAAATCAACCAAGATGTCACTATGCATAATTAAGATTTTCATGAGGGTAACTTTCTTTTGACAAAAGTACAGTATAAAGGTAACACACGGATAAATATGCAATTATCCACAAACTCTAGGAGAGAAAACAAACATTTAAATATTAAAATATCTTTGTAAAGTGTGCAAAGTAATAACATAATATGTTATTTTTAGCAAGTATACATCTAAGATTAGACAGGCCATTTAAAATGAACTTCAGTCTAGACAAGATAGACCATGTAAAACATTTCATCTCTGAGATTGTCCTCAAACAAAATCCTGTGAGAGACCACCCAGAACTGAGAAGACAACAACAGACCATGCTCCTGATCCATTCCAAGATAAAGTAGAGTTAGGTTAATTAATTCAAGAAAATATTTTTAATCTGGTTTCAAACAGAAAATGTGGTTAATAATTTGGGATAGTATGGCGGACTCATGCTTTGGTTCGTGGCTCCAAGCATTCATCTGAGAACCGATCAACCAATCCTTTTAAATTTTAATATGCTTTTCTCATTTTATAATGTACACCAATTTGGATAGTGAATAATTGATGATTTTCACTTTTGCAGTTCAGGAGTTATGGTTCTTGATTGACTGACAAATAGTATTTTATGTCATCCCATGTGACAACTTGAATACAATTTAACCAATAGTTTTCTTATTTTTAATAGAGTATTTCTGATGACACAGTTGAGGTCAATTTTGATTTTACAATTTCCACTTAAAGTTCTGTTCAAGAGTTGTTGCCCTTGATTTTTTTACGATGGTGCCAATACATACACTAAAGCCTGACTTGTTGTCATTTTGACAGTCTCTTGTGATTACTATTTCACTGATGTGAATTTAAAAAGGAGGCCATCTATTTTTCAGCAGTATTATCAAAAGTGAGTAAGTTTGACCTATATACAGACCAGGTTATTGTTGCTATGGAGACAGGAGACAAGAATCATGGTATAACAGGGAGTTTAGATTGGTTGTCATTAGAAACTAACTTTAATAAAAATAAGATAAGTATGGTTTAATAAAAGTGTAGATTTTGTTAAGTCAACTATATATGGCTCTTAATTCCTGTACTGTTGATATAGATAAAGAAACATGAGGTTTATATCACTGAGACAGCAACCTAGTAACACAAAGAACATCTGGAGGTCAAAATGCTGTCTTCAACAATAAACAAATGCCTTTACAATATTTCAAGCTCTTAATTTGACCTGATCCTGAAAAGCTATTTATGAATATCACAATCCGATTTTTAAAAGAACAAGAAAGGCATTAAGATATTAGACAACCACTGACAAGGACATGGAAAATGTAAAAATTATCTTATAACCTTAGATATATTTATATAACCACAGCAACTCGCGCAGTAAACATTTTACATGCAAACAATTTCTTTTAGTCTGTACACTTATTACAAATAACTTCTATTCCAATTTTAAAATTCTTTGATTTGAATTTAAAAAGTTTTAAAATTTTCTACAGTTGATATTAATTATTTGACAGTTGTCCAATGCAATGCCATCATTTTACTGCAGATTATTGGCCTACTATTGATTCAGTTATTTTCATTGATTGAGAAACAATTGTATTTTCATGGAAATTTAACCATTAGCTTTTTGTCGAGCCTGCGACTTTTGTAGCAGAAAGCTCGACATAGGGATATTGATCCGGCGGCGGCGGCGTTAGCTAACTTCTTAAAAGCTTTATATTTTAGAAGCTAGAAGACCTGGATGTTTCATACTTTGTATATAGATGCCTTATGTTACGAAGTTTCCGTTTGTCATATGTCCATTGTCCTTGATCTCATTTTCATGGTTCAGTGACTACTTGAAAAAAAGTCAACATTTTTGTAATGTTAATTTCTTTCTTATTATGAGTTATAGGATAACTATATTTAGTATGTGTGTACCTTGCAAGGTCTTCATGCCAATCAGACAATTTTCATTTGACCTCGACCTCATTTCATGGATCAGTGAACAAGGTTAAGTTTTCGTGGTCAAGTCCATATATCAGATACTATAAGCAGTAGGTCTACTATATTTGGTTTATTGAATGATTGTAAGGTGTACATGTCCAACTGGTAGGTGTCATTTGACCTTGACCTCATTTTCATGGTTCAGTGGTCAAAGTTAAGTTTTGAGTTTTGGTCTTTTTTCTAATACTATATGCAAAAGGTCAACTACATTTGGTAGAAATATTTTATGATGTATATGTCATTCTCGCAGGTTTTATTTGACCTTGACCTCATTTTCACAGTTTATTTCTCAGTGTTAAGTTTTGTGTTTTGGTCTGTTTTCTTCAACTATAAGCAATAGATCAACTATATGTGTTGTATGGAAGGATTGTAAGGTGTATATGTCTGTATGGCAGGGTATCATCTGACCTTGACCTCATTTTCATGGTTCATTGGTCAATGTAAAGTTTTCATGGTTAAGTTTGTTTCTTAGATACTATAAGCAATAGTTCAACTATATCTAATGCATAAATTGATTGTAAGGTGTACATGTCTGTCTGGCATGGTTCATCTGACCTTGACCTCATTTTCATGGTTCATTTGTCAATGTTAGGTTTTCTTGGTTGACTGTTTCTTAGAAACTATAAACAATAGGTCAACTATGTTTGGTTTATTGAATGATTGTAAGGTGTACATGTATTTCTCGTTTGGTTTATCTGACCTTCACCTCATTTTCTTGGATCATGTTAAGTTTATGTGTTACTTGTAGTAAAGCTTTATATTCAGGACTATCAACATAAAATCAATGGTTAGTAAAGAAGGCGAGACATTTCAGCGTGTGCACTCTTGTTTAAAAAAGAGTCTGCATACAGTCCTATAGAAACATTATGCTTCATATAAATAAATGGTACACCTATACCCATGAAAACCAAGAAAATCACATCAATAATAATAAATCCATAGTATTTGAATTTAATTTTGCTAATAAAACTTTCAGGAAAAACTATGGAAGTTTACACAAATATGCACCTGAAGAATGCTACAGTGAAAACTGTATTTGATAAGCTATCAAGGACATTGGTTCAACCATTTGGTATTACCATAGAAACAGATATACAACTTTACAGTGACATTGATGAAGATGTCACCACACCTAGATCTGTTGTTACCCTGACAACAGGACTGCTGTCTGTTTTGATTGGACTAGAGCATATCATGTGCTTTGATACAATTCTAAAGGGTACCTGTGAGTATTAACAAGTAGGAATGGCAGACATCTGTATTTTTATAATACCCCGTTCTAAAGGGTATCTGTAAGTATTAACAAGTAGGAATTGCAGACATCTGTATTTTTATAATACCCCATTCTAAAGAGTACTTGTAAGTATTAACAATTAGGAATGGCAGACATCTGTATTTTATAATACCCCGTTTTAAAGGGTATCTGTAAGTCTTAACAAATAGGAATGGCAGACATCTGTATTTTATAATACCCCGTTCTAAAGGGTACCTGTAAGTCTTAACAAGTAGGAATGGCAGACATCTGTATTTTATGATACTCCCGTTCTAAAGGGTACCCTGTAAGTCTTAACAAGTATGAATGGCAGACATCTGTATTTTATAATACCCCCGTTCTAAAGGGTACCTGTAAGTATTAACAAGTATGAATGGCAGACATCTGTATTTTATAATACCCCGTTCTAAAGGGTACCCTGTAAGTCTTAACAAGTAGGAATGGCAGACATCTGTAATTTATAATACCCCGTTCCAAAAGGAGAGGTATTCTGGTTTACATCTGTCCTTCCATCCCATGAATTTCAAGTCACATTTTCTCAGGAACTGTGAATCAGAGCTTCCTTAATTTTTGTGTTTCATGTGAGCATGCTGTAATATGTATTGTACTTTCACATTCATTGATCATCAATCATCAACTTTCTGTTCATAGAATATTTATTTTTGGGTGAAGGGGAAGGTTCCCAATTCAACTTGCTTAAATACCAAGGAAACTTGCTTTTCAATACAGTTCCTGAGTAAACGTTTATGTTTTTATTTAAATTTGCTGTTTTGACTTAATAATGAAAAATGTACACAAATAAAGAAACTTGCATCCAGAATAGGAATCAAGACAAAACACACTTTATAGAATCTTATTTCTACTGTGTACATAATTATGAAATATATGTTTAATTTGTACAAATAAAATAAGCACTATCATCGAGGTTGAAAGACCATTGATAATCTGTTTATTGTTGTTTCCTAGGTAACATCAATAACGTAGGCTCATGACGTCATACATTCTTTTCTTCTCTACTGAGAAAAACAATTTCACTCTAGCCTAGCTTGATATAGAATTATCATACAGAAAGATCAAAGGAAAATTTAAGAAAAGAAAACTATATATAAAATAAGGATACATGAAACAAAACTATTACAAAATACACCAACATGAACTTTTGACATAGAAATCTATTTTAGAAAGGATAAAAAACTGTATAACTTCATATTTTGATTAGAAGTATATGGCTGCCAGAAAGTCAGTTAATACATCCTTAAAAATGTTCAAAAAATAATTCTAGAAAAAATCCAGGGGAGATAAACATAATACAGGGGAAGCAGAAGTTAAGAAGAGTGGTACTAGACCATTTACTACAGACCAAACACAAGATGATCTAAGACAAGGCCAGTTCACTTACGTCATCGACCAAGGTATGTTTCATTTCACAAATTGTTAATGTTGAAGGGGCCTCTGTGGCCAAGTGGTCTAAGTAGTCGAACTACTGTATCACTAGCCTGTCAACACTGAGGTTGTGAGTTCAAATCCCTCCAATCTTAATTGACTAGGATTGTCAGTTTTCCTACCAAAGGATGTGGTTCTCTCCAGCCACTCCGTCTTCCTCCACCTGTAAAAACTGACCGCCATTAAATAGCACAATAGTGTTGAAAGTGGCGTTAAACACCAATCAATTAATCAATCAATCAATTTTAATGTTGATAAGATCAGGCAATAGATAAAGTTATAAATATAGAAATAAGAAGATTTGGTATGATTGCCAGTGAGACAAATTTCCACCAGAGACCACAACAAAAGGTCACCCTATGGCCTTCAACAATGAGCAAAACTCATGCCTCAATGTAAGCTATAAAATGCCCAGATATGACAAATGTAAAACAATTCATACGAGAAAACATAAGGCCTGATTTATATACAAAATAATAAACAAAAATGATTTTAGGAAAGTACTTAACCAATTGTTCTTCATCATACTCGTACAAGTTTACACCAATACAATTTATTAAAATGTTAGTGAGTTATATACTTTGAATTGTATTGATATACATGTTCTGGTGGATAATCTCTATTTGTTCTATTGATGAAAAAAGATACATCTTGAAATTTACAGATACCATGAAATTGAGGAAGGTTTAGTTTTAATGTAAATCTACACACATTGTTTTAAGTCATACTAGAACACACCGGGACATCGCGGATCCGTGACTGAATTAAAGTACCTACGGCCTTATTTTAAACCTGGATTTTTAGTATTCGTATTGTCATCTGATAAAGTCGTGCTGATTATAAGGTGCACAGTTTTCTCTGCTTTCAAAATCTTTCTGTTTGAACCCGTCCTGGTTTTCTTACTACAACCGCAAACTTCATGTGACAATGATTGAATTTAGTAGTGTTAATCCCTGTATAATGACGAAGTTCATGTGTGATTATGACCCGCAAATCCCAAACACACCTTTTGGTGGTGCGCCTGACAGGGGCGGAACGTACAGAGTAGGTAACAGGTGACATATACTTTTGGTATCGGTATCGGATTCGACACGGAACTTGTTAATTATTAGAAATATTAATTATGTGGAAAACAAAAGGGCCAGGAATGGTGTAATTTTAAACAATAGAAAATGAAAGGATATGGAGTAAATGTACATGGGACAAAATCGCACACAATACATAGAAAACATAGAAAATTATCAATGAACAGGGCTTTTATTCCTGTTCTTCATCTTGACAGTTGATGTAGGGTCTTCAACAATGAACAAATCATTCATACCCTACAATAAGGTCAAGACGGCCCATTGTCCTATATTAGTTACATATAAAGTTGAATTCTTTGATTCGTCGTTTTACCCCATGCCGGCTGACAAATTTGACCTCGTTATTTTAGTATTATAGATTTTATTATTATTCAATACATACCATGACTGCAATTGAGACTGGATTAAATCTTTATTTTGACATTTTAAGATTGATTTCCAGTAAATGTGATTCAGGGAGATAATCTTTTGTAACAAGGATAAAGATGGGAATAGTCACATGACCTGGTGTTACCATCAACCCAGAGATGTCTCCTTGTCAAGTTTACACCAATACCATTTAATGTCCCTGTGAAACAGATGACCGAGGAGTATGATGAAGAACAGCTGGTAAGTACTTGCCTAGAGTTGTCTCCTTGTCAAGTTTACACCAAAACCATTTAATGTCCCTGTTAAGCAGATGACAGAGGAGTATGACGAAGAACAGTTGGTAAGTACTTGCTTAGAGTTGTCTCCTTGTCAAGTTTACACCAATACCATTTAATGTCCCTGTTAAACAGATGACCGAGGAGTATGATAAAGAACAGTTGGTAAGTACTTGCCTAGAGTTGTCTCCTTATCAAGTTAACACCAAAACCATTTAATGTTCCTTTCTCATAAGTTGAAAGTTCCTTATAAAGATGGTAAAGGGACTGTTGTAAAGGCTGAAATATATATATAGAGAGGAGGTATATTGACAAAGGCTTGCATCTTTTTTACAGTTTATTACATCTCTTTGATATATTTTTAGATACCATGTTGTCTGCAGTATTATGATCCAGCAACACACAACTTTATAAACTACATTGGTTTTGAGTTATTTGAAAATGAGGGAACATCATTACTGTTCCCAGAAATCAAGGCTGATAATGCAAGGGACATAACTGTGGCATACCTCTGGAGGGTTGTGGTATATCAGGGATTTATAGAGAATTCTGAACAGTGAGTTTATTGTGGTCCAAGGGACATAACTGTGTCATACCTCTGGAGGGTTGTGGTTATCAAGTATTTATAGAGAACTCTGAACAGTAAGTTTATTGTGGTCCAAGGAAATAACTGTGTCATACCTCTGGAGGGTTGTGGTATATGAAGGATTTATAGAGAACTCTGAACAGTAAGTTTATTGTGGTTCAAGGGACATAACTGTGTCATACCTCTGGAAGGTTGTGGTATATCAAGGATTTATAGAGAACTCTGAACAGTAAGTTTATTGTGGTTCAAGGGACATAACTGTGGCATATGACATACCTTTGAAAGTTTGTGTTGTATTAGGGATTTATAGAGAGTTCTGAACAGTAAGTTTATGGTCCAAGGGACATAACTGTGTCATACCTCCTGAGGGTTGTCATATATAAAGGATTTATAGAGAATTCTGGACAGTAAATATATTGTGGTCCAAGGGACATAACTGTGTCATGCCTCTGGAGGGTTGCCATATATCAAGGAATATAAAGAATTCTAAACAGTTAGTTTATGGTCCGAAGGACTGTGACATGCCTCTGGAGGGACATAACTGTGTCACACCTCTGGAGGGTTGTCATCTAACAAGGGGTTATAGAAAATTCTCTACTGTTAGTTTATGGTCCAAGGGACATAACTGTGTCACACCTCTGGAGGGTTGTCATCTAACAAGGGGTTATAGAAAATTCTCTACTGTTAGTTTATGGTCCAAGGGACATAACTGTGTCACACCTCTGGAGGGTTGTCATCTAACAAGTGTTATAGAAAATTCCCTTCTGTTAGTTTATGGTCCAAGGGACATAACTGTGTCACACCTCTGGAGGGTTGTCATCTAACAAGGAGTTATAGAAAATTCCCCTTCTGTTAGTTTATTGTCCAAAGGACATAACTGTGTCACACCTCTGGAGAGTTGTCATCTAACAAGGGTTATAGAAAATTCCCTTCTGTTAGTTTATGGTCCAAAGGACATAACTGTGTCACACCTCTAGAGGGTTGTCATCTAACAAGGGTTATAGAAAATTCCCTTCTGTTAGTTTATGGTCCAAGGGACATAACTGTGTATAGAAAATTCTCAACTGTTAGTTTATGGTCTAGCCAAGTTTATTTTGTGGTTGTTTCTAAAGTGTAATGTTTCTAACGTGTAAGATTGAGCAATGTTTTTTTTGTGGTTGTTTCTAAAGTGTAAGATTGAGCCATGTTTATTTTTGTGGTTGTTTCTAAAGTGTAAGATTGAGCCATGTTTATTTTTGTGGTTGTTTCTAAAGTGTAAGATTGAGCCATGTTTATTTTTGTGGTTATTTCTAAAGTGTAAGATTGAGCCATGTTTATTTTTGTTAGATGATTTGAAAAAAGCAATAAGTATTAATTAAATCAAAGAAGTTTAAGTACAGTGATCTCGCTTGTATTTAGCTCACCTGGTCCACAGGGTCTAAAGAGCTTTTCTCATCATTTGGCATCCTTCAGTTTGTACAAAAGTCTTCTCCTCTGAAACCACTTTGCCAAATTTAAATTCAACCAAACTTGGCCACAATGATCATTAGGATATATAGTTTTAAAAATTGTCCAATGACATTAGTGGTAGGCCAATGTTAATTGGTATGCAGTTGTATACACATTAGCACATCTCATTTCCATGGAGAAAATTTGGCCCCGCCCCTAAGTCATGGTCTATTGACTTTGAAACTTCTGCTTAGTTTACATGTATTAGTTTGTGATTAGATCAATTTAAGATGAACCGCTAATGTTAAGTCAATAATATTTGGTATGCAAATGTATTGGCATTTGCAAGTCTCCTTTCCATGGAGATTATATAGCCCCAAACCCTCATTATGGTTCATTGACTTTTACATATTTTACAAGTTGATGTTTGTGTTTAGGTTTGTTTAAAGGAACGACTTGTGATAAGTCAATGGTATTTGGTATATAGTTGTATTAGCATTGGCACATCTAATTTTCATGGAGATTGTTTAGCCATGTAGCTTCAGTCAAGGTTCACTGACTTTAAATATTTGCATAACTTACATGTTAAAGTATTGCTATTTTAATTTCAACATTTGCATTATCAAAATTACAAAAAGCGAGACATATCTCTGTGTTAACAATTTATTATTTTATTTTCCTGCAATGCCTATACTAAAACAGAAAGGCAAATATATTGCTAGACTGATAAATGTTGTGGATTCATTTATTTTTGTGGAATGAGGAAGAGTTGTGGATATTTGATTTTATGGTTTTGCACAAGTCCTCATTATACACCTACAGAAAATGTGTACTTGGTTGAATTCATGGTTTACCCATCATTCCACTCAAATTAATATTCCACGAATAATAATGAATCCACAGTAAGATATTCTGCCAATGTTACCTGCCAATGTTACCTGCCAATGTTACCTGCCAATGTTACCTGCCAATGTTATCTGCCAATGTTACCTGCTAATGTTACCTGCCAATGTTACCTGCCAATGTTATCTGCCAATGTTACCTGCCAATGTTACCTGCCAATGTTATCTGCCAATGTTATCTGCCAATGTTACCTGCCAATGTTACCTGCCAATGTTACTAGTAATTGCCATGGGAATGATTCTCTTCTGTCACATTTACAGGATAAAATAATTACCAAAAATCCAGAACAGGACAACAGACTGTATGGACTAACAACATTTGATTCCTAAATGAAATAGATGTATAGATATAAATAACAACAAGCAACACATGGTCTAGATAGCCTGGCAAAGTACAGACACACAATAGGGTGATGTTGATATGTTTGAGTACCTCTTTTTTTTTTTTCAGACATAAGAATGATGAATCTACTCAAGCAATCTTACCGATATCTCTAGCTGCGGCCATGAGAGTAGACTCTTGTTACATCTCCACCTTAGTTCCTGTCACACAGGTCTGTTTGTCCTGTTCTGTTATAGAAGTCAGACTACAGAATCATCCACAACACATGGGACAAGGTATTTATAAAATTTAGGTTAAAGGAGTGATACACTTATAGTCCAGCATGGCTAATTAGTTATTACTAATACTGGGTTTAGGTTAAAGGATTGATACACTTAAAGTCCAGCATGAAAACTTGCATTTTGTGGATACTTGATTTCCTGGTTTTACCAATATTTGCATACAAGCCTAAAGATTGTTTGTTATTCGTTGAACGTTTGAATTTGTGGTTCATCTGTATCGACGAAACTGACGAAAATTGTTATCCAACCAATAGAAATGAATTCACAGTATCAAGGGGAGATAATCTGCCAAAAAAAAAAATTTCTGTCCTCTAAACTATAAATATTTGTGGGTCTCTTCAGTCCAGAAAATATATTATATTAAACTGCAAGACGTTATAAGTCGGGCTCCTGTAATTCAGTGGTTGTCATTTATTGTAGTCTATTATATTGATTTTAGTTTTTGTTTTGTATATAAATAAGGCTGATTTTTTTCTCGTATGAATTATTTCACATTTTGTCATGGCATGGCCTTTATAACTTAATATATGATATGAGTTGTGCGCATTGTTGAAGATGTTACTGTGATCTATATTTGATTAAACCCACATCATAAAGTTTGGTGAATAGTTAACAAAATGCACATTAAAGATATAAGGTTTTTAAGTGTTTTTAATGTGTTACAGATGTACCATGGAAGTTGAAGCCATTTATATTTGATGATACATCCATTGTTGATGAAGAGTTTGCTGTTGTAACTTTGAAAAACTTGATGATCACAGGTCATCAGCTAGTGGGAGATCTGGCTAGAATATGTATGCAGGTACTGACCCTTATCTTAAATCTTTAAATATTCATTCGTCATCAGCTAGTGGGAGATCTGACTAGAATATGTATACAGGTACTGACCCTTATCTAAAATCTTTAAATATTCATTGATCATCAGCTAACAGGAGATCTTGCTAAATATGTACACAGGTACTGACCCTTATCTTTGAATCTTTTTAAAATTACTTTTCAAATATTCATTGGTTATTAAACCGAATAATTCAGTCCCTCCCTGTAATCCATCTTTCCTACTTGCGAGGGCCTGAATTCTTACACGATAAAAACTCTTCACGAATCCTAGATTTTGATTGGTGCCCTGCAGAAGAGGTCTCCAATCAGCAATCAGCTCAATTTTATCAAGATAGGTAAATCCCAAGCTAATTCCGAATGATTAATTGAAGATTTTTCATTGTCTATGCATTCAGGTGTTAATGAAGTAATCATAGATCAGCGGAATATAACGACTGAATTATTTGAGTTAATTGGTTATCAGCTAGTGGGAGATCTGGCTAGAATATGTCCACAGGTACTGACCATAATCATAAATTGTTGATTTCTATTGGTTATGATTAAGTGGGATATATTGCTAGAATATGTCAGAGATATTTACCTATATTGTATAGTTAAGATTTTATAACAGGTCTTGAGTTGGTTGCAGATCTAACTCAAATGTACTCCGGGGTTAGAGTATCATGGAGATTAGACATTTGACAATTCACCAAGTGATACCAGTAACATTGTATTACATCATTTCTATTTATAGGTCAGCAGTAATGTAGGTTTGAGTGTTGTAGAGATGTAACATTTAACAGTTCACCAGGTGATACATTGAATTACATCATTTCTATTTATAGGTCAGCAGTAATGTAGGTTTGAGTGTTGTAGAGATGTAACATTTAACAGTTCACCAGGTGATACATTGAATTACATCATTTCTATTTATAGGTCAGCAGTAATGTAAGTTTGAGTGTTGTAGAGATGAAACATTTAACAGTTCACCAGGTGATACATTGTATTACATCATTTCTTTTTATAGGTCAGCAGTAATGTAGGTTTAAGTGTTGTAGAGATGAAACATTTAACTATTCACCAGGTGATACCTCATGGTATTACATCATTTCTATTTATAGGTCAGCAGTAATGTAGGTTTGAGTGTTGTAGAGATGAAACATTTAACTGTTCACCAGGTGATACCTCTAACTGATGTTTACTGTGATGTCAACTTTCTACAACATCTGAAGGTATAGTAAAGAGATTTGTAGTAGATTAACATGAAACCCACATTATGAATCGATGGCAACCCATTATATATGCTATAAATATTCTAAAGTTTATATCATTGATATTTAAAGCCGCCTTTGATACTTTATAAAATGTAAAAAGGGTTAAGGAGTATCAGTTTATGGTAAACAATCATTACACAAGCAAGGAAGAAAAGACCAAGTAGAGGAGCAGTGCTTTTATAATACCTATCAGCCCTTCTGTTTTAGCAAGTTTTAAGTCATATTTTATATCACATTGTAGTTACATTTATAGCAGCCATACCTGTACTAGATGTGTATTAGCCAGTAATACCATTTTTTACCTGTTCTTTTATCAAAATGTAATATAAGCTGTACATATTTTTTCCATTTCAGCCACCAGCCTTAGAGAGTAACTTTAATGTTGGACCTTTGTCACTAAGTGTGGGACAGGGGATTGTTCATACCCTAAACTGTGCAGTCAACTCATTTTCCCAGGTATGGTATTTAAGTTGGACAAACATTTTGTAAACAGGAATCTTCAGTCAGCAAAGTTAACTGAGAATAGTTATTTTAGACCTTATTTATTAGAAACCTTATTTGTTTGAGACTTTATTTATTTGAGACCACATTTGTGTTTTTCTGGGGCATTATTTGACAAACCTTATTTGTTTGAGACCTTATTTATTTGAGACCACATTTGTGTTTGTCTGGGGCATTATTTGTCAAACCTTATTTGTTTGAGACCTTATTTATTTGAGACCACATTTGTGTTTGTCTGGGGCATTATTTGTCAAACCTTATTTGTTTGAGACCTTATTTATTTGAGACCTCATTTATTTGAGACCTCATTTGTTTGAGACCTTATTTATTTGAGACCTTATTTTTTGGAGACCTTATTTATTTGAGACCTAATTTGTTTTAGACCTTATTTATTTGAGACATTATTTATTTGAGACCTTATTTTTTGTACCTTATATTTTAGATACCTTATTTGTTTTAGGTCTTATTTATTTGAGACCTTATCTTTTTATGCATCCATACCGGCGGAAGGAGCATTAAGTGTAACCCTTGTCCGTCCATTCTTCCCAAAATAAATTGCCATTCTCTAACTATAGTTTTCCTTAACCAAATGTTGTGAAATTTTATTTTATACTCAAAGCTTATTACCATTAAACACAGATCAAGTTTGTCACTTTTACAGTTCTCTAGTTATGTCCCTTATAACGTTATATGCAAGTAGGGGCATCATCTGTGTCCCATGGACACATTCTCCATTTTATTAGCTCACCTGGCCAAAGGGTCAAGTGAGCTTTTCTCATCACTTGGCGTCAGGTGTTGTCATCTGTCGTCGACATCTTCCGTTAACTTTTACAAATATCTTCTCCACTGAAACTACTGGACCAAATTTAACCAAACTTGGCCACAATCATCATTGGGGTATCTAGTTTAAACAATATTGATGATATAGTGTATTGATTACATTGTTTTGAATAAATTAAACTTAAAAGACTATTAAAGAACAGGTGTCATCACCAAATGCCATAAAGTATAAAAGCTTTTAGATATACCTGAAGACAATCACATATGAGGTTCCTGACTTGGGACAGTCTCACGGGGCATTATACAAGGTTTTTGTCTCGCCTTGACGCCTTGCGTCAGCGGCGTCAACAATGTATTAGTTTGTGATTAGGTCTAGTTCATGGTGAACCACTAGTGGTAGGTCAATGATATTTGGTATGCAGTTGTATTAGCATTGGCACATCGCATTACTATGGAGATTATTTGGCCCCGCCCTCAGTCAAGGTCTATTGACTTTGAAACTTTGCTTATTTTACATGTATTAGTTTGTGATTAGGTCAGTTAAGATGAACCACTAATGTTAAGTCAATGATATTGGCATTTGCAAGTTTCATTTCCTAGAGATTATATAACCCCACCCCTAATTATGGTTCATTGACTTTGAAACTTTGAAAATAGTTTACAAGTTAATGTTTTTGTTTAAAGGAACGACTTATGAATAGTCAATGGTATTTGGTTTGCAGTTGTACTAGCATTGGCACATCTCATTTCCATGGAGATTGTTTAGCCCTGTACCTTCAGTCATGGTTCATTGACTTTGAATATTTGCATAACTTACATGTTAAAGTATTGCTATTTTAATTTCAACATTTACATTATCAAAATAGCAAATAGGCGAGACATATATCTGTGTTTACAGTTTATTGAGATGTCAAATCTCTCTCCTTAAAATCTTGAACAGTGGTGAAACAAAAGGTGTATAGAAGAATGAACAAATAAAATCAGTACAACAACATCCCTTTACACTATAATAATTGAAATTTAATCAATCTGGATTCTGATCATCGATATATATACTGGTATATTCGTCTCCCTTTACTAACATTTTCTCAATTTAAAACTCATTCAAACCAATGGAATCTTAGCTACATCATTAACCAACCAATCAGAACTAACTGTTGTTGAATAATAATTTCAAGGTGGCAAATATTGTATATGGACCGAAAATTAATAGCTTTGCACCATGATGCTGAGCAAATAGACAGCAAAAAAAAACAAGTACTAAAAAATCGATGATATATTCTACTGTTTCAAATGTTGCTGAAACCTTGCACAAAGTACTTATAACCTGCTTTATTGGAACTATACAATCTATTAAACTGAAAGTGTTTTAGTCAGACCAAATTAATTTACTTCATGCAACAAGTTACAGGGTATTATGTATTAGGCCCATCCATCATCACTTTTTGTTGCCACACCTTAACTTTTAATCAGATATGCTTCAAACTTAGTTGAAGGTTTCCACTAATCAGAACCAATGAAAAGTTGGATGATTAGAATAATCTAAAATAGGGGACACATTTTTTGGTGTGGGGAAATTGTAGAAATAACTTATATTATTTGTTTTAAGCAGTTTATTATATTTTCAGATAACTAAGCCCAGTAAAGATAGAATGGTTTACAGCCAGTATGTTATTTGTAATGATACAAGTCACACGGTCAGGTTTGGTCAGGTAATCCATCTTGAATTAAGTCATATAATGTAAGCGATACAAGTCACACGGTCAGGTTTGGTCAGGTAATCCATCTTAAATTAAGTCATATAATGTTAGAGATACTAGTCACAAGGTCAGGTTTTGTCAGGTAATCCATCTTAAATTAAGTCATATAATGTAAGAGATACTAGTCACACGGTCAGGTTTGGTCAGGTAATCCATCTTAAATTAAGTCATATAATGTTAGAGATACTAGTCACAAGGTCAGGTTTTGTCAGGTAATCCATCTTAAATTAAGTCATATAATGTAAGAGATACAAGTCACACGGTCAGGTTTGGTCAGGTAATCCATCTTAAATTAAGTCATATAATGTAAGCGATACAAGTCACACGGTCAGGTTTGGTCAGGTAATCCATCTTAAATTAAGTCATATAATGTAAGAGACTTGTCAACTAGACAAAGTTTTTGTGAGGTGATACAGCCCTGGAGATTTCACTATGTCTCCCCTTTCATACATTTACTCTTTGTTGCCATTTTCTGATACTATGTGTCTCTGATTCATCATAATATGTTTTATTTTATGCCCCATTTATGGGCATTATGTTTTCTGGTCTGTGCGTCCGTCCGGTCGTTCGTTCGTCTGTTCGTCCGTCCGTTCGTCCGTTCGTCCTGCTTCAGGTTAAAGTTTTTGGTCGAGGTAGTTTTTGATTAAGTTGAAGTCCAATCAACTTGAAACTTAGAATACATGTTCCCTATGATATGATCATCTAATTTTAATGCCAAATTAGAGATTTTCCCCATTTTCCCAGTCCACTGAACATAGAAAATGATAGTGCGGATGGGGCATCCGTGTACTGGGGACACATTCTTGTTGTTCTCTGGTTTAATCAGGTAATAGGTAGATATACTTTTAGGTTAAATACCCATTAATAATTATTTCAGTAAGGCCTATACATGCTTAGAAATAATACAAAGCACAACAATTATAGATCATTGAGTATCTGTCAGATTCATTGATGATGTGGTTATCTACAATTTTAATTTAGAAACAAATTTGCTAAAACTTTGTGAATAACTACATTATAATTGTTTAAGAACAGACTTATAATAATGACCTTGAATTGAAATTGAAGGTTGGCACAGAAGAAAACATTCTGCTACATTCCAGACAGATGAACTGATGGAGATCTCAAAAACTAAACAGGTATGATATAAAATTACAGGTAACACATCACAAACATAAGACATATTTAGATCTTGAAAACAGAATTTAACAGATATATATATATACCTGCAGTCATTTCACTACAGAAACATTTCTGTGTGTCCACACTTGTTAACTGTATTGTTTCATACAAAGCAGACACTATACCTCATTATACTAGTTGGACATTTCACAACTGTTGATAAAATAGTTACATTTTTAACAATTTGCCCTATCAAAAGACATTGAAGTTAAGATAAATAAAGAAAATTGATGTACATTAAAACCTAGAATAGGTCTGTAAAGAGTCATCTGTCATTAAAACCTAGAATAGGTCTGTAAAGAGTCATCTGTCATTAAAACCTAGAATAGGTCTGTAAAGAGCCATCTGTCATTAAAACCTAGAATAGGTCTGTAAAGAGTCATCTGTCATTAAAACCTAGAATAGGTCTGTAAAGAGCCATCTGTCATTAAAACCTAGAATAGGTCTGTAAAGAGCCATCTGTCATTAAAACCTAGAATAGGTCTGTAAAGAGCCATGTGTCATTAAAACCTAGAATAGGTCTGTAAAGAGCCATCTGTCATTAAAACCTAGAATAGGTCTGTAAAGAGCCATCTGTCATTAAAACCTAGAATAGGTCTGTAAAGAGCCATCTGTCATTAAAACCTAGAATAGGTCTGTAAAGAGCCATCTGTCATTAAAACCTAGAATAGGTCTGTAAAGAGTCATCTGTCATTAAAACCTAGAATAGGTCTGTAAAGAGCCATCTGTCATTAAAACCTAGAATAGGTCTGTAAAGAGTCATCTGTCATCAATTAATTGTAAAAGGAATCTCTCTAATGGTGCTTTTAACCCTATCTGTAATATTTTGGTTGTGTATCTCGTGGTAAATAAAAAAATAAGGTTTTATTCCAAATTATTATTTAAAAGTTTACTGTTGTAAGATTTGCATATGGCACACTATGATTTATTATATTTGGTACTGTGCCATGAAAACAATGAAAATGTAAGACTAAGAGATAGTGTAGTTTCTGTAAAGGAACTACAAATGTGATTGTAGTAATCTTGGTGACTAAGAGCAACACATGTGTTTGTAATTATCTCTGTGACTAAGAGCTACACGTGTGTTTGTTATTATCTTTGTGACTAAGAGTTACACATGTGTTTGTTATTATATTTGTGACTAAGAGCTACACATATATTTGTTATTATCTTTGACTCAGACCAACACATGTGTTTTGTAATTATCTGTTTGACTAAGAGTTACACATATGTTTGTTATTATCTTTGTGAATAAGAGCTACACATGTGTTTGTAAACTAAGAGCTGCACATGTGTTTGTTATTATATTTGTGACTTAGAGCGATACATGTGATTGTAATTAGCTTTGTGAATAAGAGCTACACATGTGTATTTGATTATCTCTAACAAGAACTGCACATATGTTTGTTATTATAATTCTGTGACTAAGAGCTAGACATGTGTAATTATCTGTGTTACTAAGAGCTACACATGTGTTTGTAATTATCTGTGTGACTAAGATTTACACATGTGGTTTTTTTTTTTTCTTGTAACAAAGAGCTGCACATGTTTTTGTAATTATTATTTTGATTTTAGGAGCTACGCATGTGTTTTTAATTATCATTTTGATTTTAGGAGCTACACATGTATAAGTAATTATTATTTTGATTTTAGGAGCTACACATGTGTTTGTATGGTAAGATATGGAAATGGTGTGACGCATTTGAACTGGATACCATTGGTCCTGTTGTCAGAGTAGTTAAAACTATAGACAGACGGTATACAGTTCTAATTCAGATAAAACAACTCTCTAACTCACAGATCAGGTAATAATATAGAACTGGATACCATTGGTATTAATAAATTCAATTTAATGGGAGATAACTCCAACTGTCTTAGTTATTTGTAATATTGGAGAGAACTCCAGATTTCCTAGTGATATATATATATGACAGTTATTCTGCAATAAACAGTTATACAAACTTTTTTCTTAACGCCTTCACATATTGGGCTGATTTTTAGTAAGTTAGTCTACTATGATGAGTTACAGATCGAGTTTACATTTGGTTCCACTCTGCTGGTTTGATCTTTGATTTAACAATAATTAGCTCTTTTATAATGACTTTCCAGAAATCATAGACGATATGATAGTTGTAACACAATGTGTTTCATAACAATAATTATCAAGGTGTAATCAAATATAGCATAACTGAAACAAATACATTTACCCTTTAGACACTTAATAACAATGTGTACGAATATTATAGACATATACCCTGCAGCCAGTAAATGACAATGTCCACTGTTAAATAACATGTATCCTTCAGAGGTTAATTGCATTGTTTGACAATTAACCCCAGACTAGTATTATTCAACATCAAGACTACTACGTAACCGGCCAACATCTATGGGCCATTGTTAATGGCCCACTGGAATATATAAGATCCAGCTTTGGACTCGAATGGTAGAGATAGATTCGTACAGATAGATTCAGATAGGAGATTCCGCGAAGGTCTCCCCTCGTGGGTAGGCTGGAACTCATGCACCTAATATCCGAATGTACTCCATCAGGACTGAACAGTTATACTACTATACGATCACGAATCCGAGTGAGATAATGAACATTCGAACAATTCAACTTTAAAGACAGTTTGTGAACATTCGAACATTTGAACTTTAGAATCTTTCTTGACTTTGTAATTACATAATAAAATTATTTAATCAACTACTGACTTCATTACATAAGTCAAATTGGTGCCGTGTGACCAGGATCGACTTGGATTGGCTAAAACAACGCAAAGGAATATAAAACGTAAGAACTAAGTTACTTTCATTTTTCTTTATGGACGATCAAGATATTTCTATGTCAGTACAAAAATTAGAAATGGCTTTTCAAGGGATGGCACACATATTTAGTAAAGTTTTTAATTTTAAAGGGAGTAGGGTCGTATTTTTAAAAGAATTAAAATCAGAAGTTGTTCACGAGATGTGGTTGGCACGATTTTTGTTATTAGGTATTTTAGGTAATATAGGTCGATTTAAAATTATGAATACACAATTTTTTATCAGAATTAAAGGTTATTTTTGGTGTAATTTTTATTGGCTGTTATTCAATAGATAGGATAAATCATATATATGATTCTTAAAAAAGTAAAACTTTTTTTTTAAAGTTTGAAGCTAGTTTTTCGTTTAAAGTAAATATGTAAGAAAAAATATAAAATGTCTGATACTAAAGCATTTTCCCCGTATTTAATGGTGGTTTTGGTCATATTATGGGTTGTTTTTTTTTTTTTGAAGATACACTCAATTATTCTAGAAAACATATGTTCAACGTAAAATTAGTAGAGCACCGGTGTAAATGAAGGTTGATTTAGAACCTTTAGTAGATGAAGTTAAGGGTACATTGAGGATACATTGTTTGCGTGTTATTGCCATTGATGATTATGGGTTTACGCAGTTGGGTAGTGTTTACGCACATTTGTTTAGAAAACAAATAGCCTATAATTTTAGATTCCAACCCTTCTTCGGATGATTAACATAAGTGATGTTAGTAATTAAATGGTGCAAGTTGTTTTATGGTGTTAGATTACGCCTAATTTACATAATGTTAATAGATAAAAGATGTATCTTCAGAAAATAGCACACAACAGATAAGAATTGATATGTTTTTCCTCAGGGATTTACGGTATTGTTATGGTAGATTGTTATTTGTAAAAATGAGAAATATATGAACATCATGACTAATGACAAAAATTAATTGAAATAAATAATGGATATTAAAGAAAAACTAGCATTCAAGTATAGAATTTAAAATTTATTATCAGAACTTAAAATAAGAAACGAAAATAATTAATTTAGGAATAAAAAAAAAAAAAAAAATGAGTTTTAACAATATTTTTGTTCACACAAACGCATAGAAAAACTTTAAATTGCTTTAGTTTTAAGATGAAAGTTAAGTTTTACAAGAGTTAGAATTTATAAAATAGGACCGAACTAATTAGACTGTCCAGTACGGAATAGTTTAAAATAACATTTTAGTAATTGAATTGTTTTAATGTATTCTAATATATTGCACATATCATTTTAGACTTTGTTGTAAATTTAGACATAAGTTTTTTTTCACAGATTAAGTGTCATACTATTGGACAAAGGACAAAATTTGATTTAGTCTTTTCATTTAAATATTTATATCATGGTTGGGTCTAAACGGACTGCTAATAAAAAAGTTTAAGGAGCGAAATATTCCTTCTTGATTTCCATATAGTCAGAACGCTATTTTACAGGCTAAAAATATCAACATATACATTTAGTCATATTGAAATGTATAACAAAGAATAGGCAGTTAGTTGCTGAAGTTTTAAAAGCAAGTTAAAAAATATATATATATATATATAAAGAAAAGAAATATTATGATGAGGAAACTATATACTAATTTTGGAAAAATGTAATAGATTAAGGAGAAAGACATTTTTTTTGCAACAAGGTGTTGTAGTCAAATATGAAATATAGAGTCAGTAACTTAGTTTGTGCTAGACGTAGTTAAAATTTTATCAATGGAATCTTACATGAATGATTTTTTTAATAGTAATGAGAATAAATCTGTGGTGTATTTTTAGCGTTAAGATTAAATAATGAGACACTAAGGTTAAAGAAGTAAAAGTATTACAATTGGTAACAAAGTAACACATGAACTTTTAGTATTTATTTTTATAGGTATCATGTAGGTGTAGGGTTATATAAAATGATCGAATTGAACTTATTTGATTGTAAATTTATAATGATTTTCTTACGTCCTGTGTAAAACACATATTTTGTTTTTATTATGTAGGATTCTCAAACTTGTAGAAGTTGTATACGACAGTTTCCCCTTTTATTTATTTTGTTTTTGTTTTAAACAGAAAATTCGATATAAAAAGAACGTATTGATTTATATATAGAAATTGTTTTACAAAATGTTGCTAGGCTTAAATAACCCAGCGAACTAAAGGCGAGTGAACAAACTATCAATAATCTGATTGATAAATAAAAAAAGAAATAAGGGGAAGTTAACAAGTTTAAGTTTTTCCAAATTGAGATAAGTTTATCAGTGGGGTATAGGTGCGATCTTCATTGGAATAGCCATATTTTGTACTGTTTATTTGTTCAGAATATATCTTGGTTGGCCAAAAAGAAAGGTGTGAGTTTTGGTTCTAATGCCACGAACAATGGGTACAAAATCGTGTCTACGTGATTGGTTGGGACAGATGTTACTGATTCCAGAGAGATGTCTTCCTCTGCGCCATTGATCAAGGACGAAACTTAACCGAAGGCTGATGTTAACAGCCTCTTAAGAAGGATGAACCAACCAGCTAGATGCGTCAACTACTTCGTAATGGAGATGATGATGACCGACACGTGTACAAAGATGTGTGCCCTTTCCAGCAGTTGATGAACAATATGTTGACGGGAAAAATATGCACAATATATACCCAAATCTTGAACTTTATGAATCATATGAACTCTATGTATCCAGATGTTGGATTTGCCGAATTTTATGAACTCTATATGTGGTGATGGTTACAGAAGACTTAACAAGGAACTACAGAATTTATAATAAACTACAGGAAGAAAAACTATCGTATTTTACCGAACTTTCGTTCTATTTGGATGAAATGCATTTGTAACACAATGTGTTTCATAACAATAATTATCAAGGTGTAATCAAATATAGCATAACTGAAACAAATACATTTACCCTTTACAATGTGTACGAATATTATAGACATATACCCTGCAGCCAGTAAATGACAATGTCCACTGTTAAATAACATGTATCCTTCAGAGGTTAATTGCATTGTTTGACAATTAACCCCAGACTAGTATTATTCAACATCAAGACTACTACGTAACCGGCCAACATCTATGGGCCATTGTTAATGGCCCACTGGACTATATAAGATCCAGCTTTGGACTCGAATGGTAGAGATAGATTCGTACAGATAGATTCAGATAGGAGATTCCGCGAAGGTCTCCCCTCGTGGGTAGGCTGGAACTCATGCACCTAATGTCCGAATGTACTCCATCAGGACTGAACAGTTATACTACTATACGATCACGAATCCGAGTGAGATAATGAACATTCGAACAATTCAACTTTAAAGACAGTTTGTGAACATTCGAACATTTGAACTTTAGAATCTTTCTTGACTTTGTAATTAAATAATAAAATTATTTAATCAACTACTGACTTCATTACATAGTTGATGTTGTCTGATTATATTATTTCACAGGAATTGTGGTTGGATCTTTAGAGATTTTGGGGAATCCCACAGGTTTAGTCAGATCTATTGGCTCTGTTGTAGCTGATTTAGTATTTGGCCTCACACAAGGACCAGGAGCATTTGTATCTTGGGTATCTTCAGGAATGTCTTCTTTTGTCAGGAATATTTCTTCAGGTTAGTATCAATTTATTTCTGCTATAGTGGCCTCATACAAGGACCAGGAGCATTTGTATCTGGGGTATCATTATGAATGGCTTCCTTTGTTAGGAATATTTCTTCAGGTTAGTATTATTTTATTTACCTTATGGTGGCCTCACACAAGAACCAGGTGCATTTGTATCTGGGGTATCATCAGGACTATTTCTCTTCTAAATTATATTTCAGGAATGCTGACCTCTGTTACAAACTTTGCCTCAAGTGTTTCCCGTAACATGGAACGACTATCAATGGACGATACACATAGAGAAGACAAGAGGAAAGAAGGAGGCAACATCCAGAGGGTTGACTAGCGGACTTAAAATTGTCTAACAGGATTTGGAATGAGTCTCTTAGGTAGGTCTATACTAAAACATAAACTTTTCATTTGTTTCTGGTCCAGGGACTAAAAAGAGTGGTTAGGGTTAGGGTTTAGGGTTAGGGTTAGGGTTAGGGTTAGGGTTAGGGTTAGGGTTAGGGTGAGGTTAGGGTTAGGGTTAGGGTTAGGGTTAGGGTTAGGGTTAGGGTTAGAAGACATTTGCGAGGCAATTTGCTGTGCCAACTCGTCAATGTCAAAATATAGTCACGCGATTAGAATAAGGCGTGGTTTGGGTTATGTTTAGGATATAGGTTCGAGTTTGGATTAGAGTTAGAGTTTAAGGTTAGAGTTAGGGTTAAAGAAATTTTCCTACTCTTCACTTGAATGTCATTTAATGATGACGTGATGTGCCATATATATATTTAGGAATATCTCATCCTTATTCTAAAACAAATGCGCAGGAAATTAACAACACAGAAGGTAAATCATTTGATTTATATCATAATCCGAAGTTAAAGTTTTAGAAATAGGATAATAGATTTTTGCCAGTTTTCTGGTAATGTAGTATGTGAACCATCGCTTTGTTCAGGACCATTTGTTTGTATTAGTCTAGGGATTTGGTATATTGTTTGTATACGGTTATAAGATAAGAAAAAGGAAAGCTTAAACCAAATGATAGTGTTATGGCCAGGAAAATACAGCAAATGAGTAATGTATCAAAAGACAACAATTGGATATTCAAGTAGTATTAAATTTAGGGTTAGGGTTAGGGTTAGGGTTAGTGTTAGGGTTAGGGAAGGGGACTTTGACGATATTTGTGCACTTTTTCACTTCTGCGCATGTGTGCACTTTTCCACTTCTGCGCATGCGTGAGAAATTTAGGGTTAGGGTTAGGGTAGGATTAGGTAATGGGAGAATTGAGGGTAGGGAAAGGAACGGAAGGATATATAAGGGTTGTGATATGGTTGGCGTATGAATATATGAGGGTAAGGGTTAGGGTTAGCCGGAACTTTTTTTTATAACCCAAACCCTAACCCTTAGTCCCATTGCGCATGCGCCGATATGTTTTGGATTCAAGGATCCTCCTATAGTTATATATACTTAGTTGTATATAAAGTAGTCTCTTTGTATTAATTTTCTCTAAACGGTATACATAATTTGCATATTGTAAAACAGGGGAGATAATCTGATAAGGAATATAGGCAAACTTTGAAAAATCGTAGCTCTGTTGATAATGGTCCGATTGATAAACTGTTTAGTGTTTTGGAAAGGAAATTCAATTGCGCACATTTTATTACCTTGATTTTGAAAATGAAATGGGGTTATAGTTCATTCAAGAAAACCGGTACTGACTTATGTATCAGAAATTGCTGGTACAACAATCCAATGTGCTCCACCTAAATAATTAAGAAATGATAGCCTTCCATGAAGGAGTTTAAGTGTCAAGCTGCTATATTTGTTGTATTCATCAATATCTTGGGCCAATATTTACCCTTTTTTCTTGAATATTCTCTACCGGCATAATCATTTTATTCTTTATGTAGCTCGTGATGAAAAGTTTTTCAAAAATTATGCGTTTCGTAAGTATATGGTTATACTAATACTTTCGTCGACAAGAATAAAAAGTGCCAATATTTCTTCTTTTGAATGATATTCTGGTACTGGCCTTATAAATGAGTACTTCTAAATACATCCTGATGGGTTGTTTGAGATTAGAGGGAATGAAAACAAGTTTTAAATAACAGAATTTGTTGTCGTTATCAACAAAAGGTGCCAATATCTTCCCTTCCTCCTGATTTTTCTGGTCCGGCATTATTATTTTATTCTAAGAATGAAGTTAGGGTTAGGGTTAGGGTTAGGGTTAGGGTTAGGGTTAGGAAGGGACTTTGGCGAGATTCGTGCACCTTTTGACTTCTGCGCATGTGTGCACCTTTTCACTTCTGCGCATGCGTGAGGGTTTTGGTTTGGGTTTGGATTAGGGTAAGGGTTTTCTATAAAAGTATACCTTATTTGCATATTGTGAAGCAGGGGAGATAATCCTATTTGGAATATAAGCAAATTTTGTTTAAACGTAGCTCTTTCGTTAGTGGTCCGATTGATGAACTGTTAAGCGTTTTAGAAAGATAATTTAATTGCGCACATTTTGGTGCCTTAATATTGAAGATGTATTTGGGAATTCAAATGTAATAGGCCCTGACTTATGTGTTAGTACAACAGTCCAATGTGCTCCACCTAATTAATTAAAAAAAGATAGCCTTCCATGAAGGAGCTTAAGTGTGAAGTTGCAATATTTGTTGTATTCATCAATATCTGGGGCCAGTATCAATTTGTTCTATCAGTTTTGTTTTCATTGTCACGGTTGGCCAATACATGTCACGTGACATTTAAATTTATAACATAAGCAGCACCGCTTTCTTAATATGGCGAATAGCTGTAACCTGCAATTGTTTTTTGAAAAGACATGAAAAACGAGGAGAGACCAAAGTGTAACTAAAAAAAAAACTGTGCATAGGCCGATATAATTCTTAGTGAAGGATCGACTGCGCATGCGCAAGAAAAAAAATTATAACGAAGAATTATGAAATTTAAGGATAAACTTAAAAACTTATAAGTTGGAAAAAGAAAAGGATATAAAACATGGAAACATACAGTATGGAACCTTCAGTATGCAGGAATTTTAAGTGATCGTCATTTGTCACGGTGAAAACTTATCAGTATTTGTTGATTATTTTGCGAGTGTCGATAAAGCATTATAATTAAAATTAGACTTTTTGAAATTCGAAACTGGAATTTGCCTGAATATTCCCTTACCTTGAAGAATGACTGCGCATCCAGTCCATGACCTTAAATTTGACTGCGCATGCGCGGAAATAATTCTTAATCAAGAAAAAACCAAATATAGATCCGGAAAAATTTTCTGCTATTACAGTCGACCGGCCAAAATCTACATGATCTCCTTATGTTGCGGGTGAATAGGAGTACAGGTCTTTTGAATTTTTTAAAGATTTATTTTATAATTACTTCCCTGTATTTGGAACTGGTTGGCTAACTGACAGCTACATACATGAGTTTAAGTGTCAAGCTGCTATATTTGTTGTATTAATCAATATCTTGGGCCAATATTTACCATTTTTTCTTGAATATTCTCTACCGGCATAATAATTTTATTTTTTATGTTACCTCGCGATGAAAAGTTTTTCAAAATTAAGCGCTTTGTAAGTCTACCGTTATACTAAAACTTTTGTCGACAAGAATAAAAAGAGGCAATATTTCTTCTTTTGAATGATATTCTGGAACTGGCCTTATAATTGAGTACTTTTAAATACATCCTGATGGGTTGTTTGACATTAAATGGGAATGAAAACAAGTTTAAATAACAAAATTTGTTGTCGGTATCAACAAAAGGTGCCAATATCTTCCTTTCTTCCTGATTTTTCTGGTCCGGCATCATTATTTGAATCTAAGAATGAATAGTTTGACACAAATTGAGAGATTTATAAGTGTACGGTTACTGATATTTATGTCGCCAAACAATTAAAAGCGACACTATTTCATCTTTGTTATAATATTCTTGTACTGGCCTGGTAATAGAGGACATTTCACTGCATGAAATGATGCATTTAACCAAGTCTAATAATTGATTAAATTTGATTAAATTTACAGTCTTAAGTTTAAGTTAAATTTAATCGATATTTTATGAATGATTTAATCAATTTTAAGTTTTCAGTTAAATGTTTCGTAAAAGTAGATTTAGTATACTTTTAATACAAAATAAATCTAAAATTTAAGGAAGTATAATTGTTTAATTAAACTTCTCGTAAAAATAGATTTATGATATGTTTAATAAAAATAAATCTAAAATTTAAGAAAATATAATTGTTCAATTAAACCGCTCATAAAAGTAGATTTATCATATGTATAATACAAAATAAATTAAAAATTTAAACAAATATAAATGTATGATTAAACCACTGGTAAAACTAGATTTATTACATGTTTAATAACTAAAAATCTATAACTTAACCAAATATATATGTTTAATTAAACCAATCGTAAAAGTAAATTTATTGCCTATTTAATACAAAAATAAATAAACAATTTATACAATAATATTTTTCAATTAAATCTTTCATAAAGGTAGATTTATTGTATGTTTATTACACTTATAAATCTAGGGTTAGGGTTAGGGTTAGGGTAAGGGTTAGGGTTAGGGTTAGGGGTTAGGGTTAGGGGTTAGGGTTAGGGTTAGGTTAGGGTTAGGGTTAGGGTTAGGGTTAGGGTTAGGGTTAGGGTTAGGTTAGGGTTAGGGGTTAGGGTTAGGGTTAGGGTTAGGGTTAGGGTTAGGGTTAGGGTTAGGGGTTAGGTTAGGGTTAGGGTTAGGGTTAGGGGTTTTACTAGACTGCAACTGAGTTGCACTAAGGAGATAATTTGTTTTAGTACAGAATTCGCTGATATGAAATGAATCCAGAAAATAAAATTCAATTGACTTTGTTGTATTTGCGGATGTGCCCAAATTTTAGTTGAATAATGAAGACATTGTTTGTAAGCTGCATGACGTCATAGGACGTAACGAAAATATTAGAAATTACATGCATTCATACGTACATACATATATACATACATACGTACATGGATACATACATACATACATACATACAAACATACATACATACATACACATACATACATGCAGAGAGCGACCAACGCATATACAGAGGAGGTGATAATGCGCATTCATGTTATTTGCATAATATATGGTATAAATATATGTAAAAAAGCAGAGCTACATTCTTAAATGGTTTATAAGATGTATGTGCACTATACATTTATGAGGTCTGGAGGACATATGATGGGGTGGTGGTACGTACAAGGCAAGCGGTGCATACACAGATGCAGTAATGAAGAAATGGGATGTACAGAGCCACCATTTTTAAAGCGTTAATGATCTCTTTTCATACGGTATATTCTTTAGGTCTGGAGGACATTGTGTAGTGATGGAGTTACACAGAGTCACTGCTTATGCGCATTCATATCATTTGGTTAATATGAGGTGTATATATGCTTTAAACGATCTGAGTCAGGTATGAACATTGGATCGAAATTTTACTTTTTTATTGATGTGTTCATGTGTCTGTGAAAACCAGAGTGAAACCAGATTTGTTAGCTGCATGACATTGAACGACGTAAAATAGTTTTGGAACCTACACACATACTAACATATATGCATATAAATATAAATTATAACTTGGCATTTTATATCAGACCTCTTATCAGCCTTAGGTCATGATATCAGCCTGAGAGCCGAATGGACTGATAGGGGTCTGATATGAGAAATGACATGTTGTTCTTTATCATATACGTTAAATGCTTTTGTTGAAATATATGTTTTGCATTTTTAATAATATACTTTCCTGATACCTAATATTTTCTTTTGTTCAACTTTGTTATGTTTTACACCCAAAACCTACCATGGAGGTATATTTACCGGAATTTGCCGAATGACGTCAAATTTTCATGCGATACGTTACAGCAACGCATGCGATTATAAGCGGAAGCAGTTGATTTAAAACGGAAGCAGTTTATATAAACAGTAGGCAATTGATAACAAAAGTCATATCACAAGGGTAAGGCAATTCTTTAAATTTAATGAATAAATATATGAACAAATTAGTCTTATCATGGGGTACACTTATACCATTATTTTCTATAAGTATATGATAAACATACATACATGCATATAAAATGCACACATACAAATAAATGCATACACATAAACATAAAACATACAAACAAACATACAAACATACAAACAAATATACATACATGCACACAGTCAGAATTCATCAAAACCCTGTGAGACGCAAAATATAGTGTGATCTTATGATGCCATCAAAAGGAAATATTGGATATTGTCATCTCGATCTTACTTATGATCATTGCCTAATGTTTTATTGTATAGAATGCTAGTAGTTATATTATGCGTAAATATGAGCCAATCATCCCTTTCAAAATAGTGATCTCTAATCCTTCATACCACACACGGGCTTGCGGACTGAATATCGGTGTTAACGTTGCGATGGCTACAATGTGAAAATTTGTAAAGCAGGAAAGGTCGTAGGAGATCATATCACCAATATTTGCAGGGATATTGACTTCCGGTTATTGAGTTGCACTCCTCGAAAAAAGTTGATTTCTTTCGTCCAAAAAAATCTTCCTACAAATTTAGACCCAAAAACACGTGTTGTTAACATTGCAACTAGTGCTCATCTTAAAGGTATATTTACTAAAGTAACACGTCTTCGCAAACGTGTATTTGTTTAGCTATGTTTTGCAACAGAAACAAGAAACCAACTCATTTTCATTTATTCTTCTTTAGATAGACTGGTAGGGTAAGAATAAAAAAAATAGTTTGCCTTGTCATTGTACAACAAACTTTAACTAAGGTAACAGGCATGTAGCAGGGACCCTAAGCGTTGAATGAGCCATAATATACCCCTATATCATGTCCTGCTAGGGTTTTACGATGAAAAGATTTATGCTGATATGGTCAATATAAGCGGTTGGTGATCCGATAGAGGAGTAGGGGTCGAATTAAGTAGTTTGTTTCCTTATCATATCAGATTTCCTCATTGGTTTGCCTATGTGGTGATTGGCAAATATTATACCTGTAATGGGTAACTGGCCACAAGGTGATTGTCTTGCCTTTTGGATTTGATATTTGTATTTCCTTTCTTAGGAAAAGGCCGAGATGCTTCAGACTATACTATCAGTATTCAGCCGACACCTGTGCAATGATAGTGACACATCTTTTGGAACTATAACAGACTCCGTTAAGTCTGTAGTGAAAATATCCAAGGTCAGTATGGTAAATACTAGCGGTTGGCTGCCCGATTAAGGGAAGGGGTGGAATATAGATTTGTTTTTGTCATACCATTGTACAACTAACAATAACTAATGACAAAGACAGGTAGCCGGAAAACTTGGGCTTGTAATGAACTCTGATATACTTATATTACATGCCTAAGAGGTGCAATGGGTATATTATTCCCTGTATATGCCTACAGGATGATTATCTGGACTTTGGGGTTACTTCATCGTGTTTTCCCGCCTTGTGATGGTAGTAAAAACTTTATATAGTTGGCCAAGGTCTGTGGGACTGTATTTGCACCTTGTTTTATTTAAAATAGGCTCTTCTTGATCTGTATGGTATAGATCTGGCGTCGGTTATGACAATATTTGCGGTTGTGTAGCAGACATCCGAACATGGGTCGAATTAATAGCTTGATTGTCTTATGCTCGTACAAGTATTTACAACTAAGGAAGTATGTAGGCAACATGAACCTTATCAGTGTTCGTATGAGCTATTATATACCCATATAAAATGGCCGACGTGGTATATATAGTGAAAAGATTCGGGGTCGGTATTGTCATTGTTTGCGGCTGGTTACTCGAGTTAGTTCTTGGTGTAGAAATGAAATGATGTTTTGCTTTACGATTGTAAAACGTATGGTTACTAGGATTCAGGCAGGTGATTGGGACCGTTGGCGTTGTAAAGATACTTGATATACTAATATGTCATGTCCGCGGGATGCTCGAGGAATGATATAAACCCTTATTGGTTGTTGCTTATAGAATAATTTTCTTGGCTTTGGTATTGTTTCATCGTTATTTTCTGTCTTAACACGAGCCGAAGGACTTCTGAAACTGATTTTACTAGCTAGAACGACCTTTGCCATGATATTTACACCTTGTTTGAACCTATAACAGAATAAACTTAGTCCATAGGGTTAAAAGGTCCTGGGTCAATATGTAAAATACAAGCGTTTTGCTCCTAGATATAAGGGTAGCAGTCGAAAAAAATAGTGTTTTGCCTTACGATCGTCCAAATAATGAATGTAGGAAGGTAACCTTAGCTTTATAATAAGCAATAGCATACATTTTTGGCATCCCTGCGTGATGCTCACAGAATATCAAACCCTTTTGAGTAATTTGCCATAGGGTGATTTTCTGGCTATTGAAGTTGGTTTATCGGTTTTCTGGCTTATCACTGGTCGAAGTACTTTGGGAAGCCTTTGAATACTTAGTCATGGCCTTTGGAATTTCATTTGCAAGGGTAATTTTAAGATAAGGTTACTGTTCAGGTTAAGATATTAAGTTATTGTTTAACCTTAACGTTGATTGATGGTTAGTTGGTTTGTTGACAATTCATATT
The DNA here is from genome assembly GCA_017311375.1 of Mytilus coruscus. Lineage (NCBI taxonomy): Eukaryota > Metazoa > Mollusca > Bivalvia > Mytilida > Mytilidae > Mytilus > Mytilus coruscus. Next base: position 34,516 of record JAASAO010001660.1, on the reverse strand, counting down.
TAAGGTACAGGTAAATTCAAGGTTAAAAATTAAGTTCCGGTTAAGGTTAAGATTAGATTGAAGGTGATTTTAAACTTAATGTTCATAGATGGTTAATTGGTAGTTGAAAATTCAGATAAAAGTTGCGGTAGCCTTGAGGTTAATTCAATGATAGATAAGGTTAAGGTGTAGGTTAAGGTTAAGGTTAATTTTCGTTTAACCTTAAGTAATGTTTAAGCATATGATGGTTATTATTTAAATTTAAGGTTAAGGTTAAGGTTAAGGTTAAATTTTCGTTTAACCTTAATCTTTGTTTAAGCATGTGTTGGCTATTATTTAAGATAAGTGATAAGGTTAGGGTTAAGGTTAAGGTTAAGGTTAAGGTTAATTTTTCGTTTAACCTTAAGTAGTTTTTAAGCATATGTTGGTTATTATTTAAGTCTAAGGTTAAGGTTAAGGTTAAGGTTAACTTTTCATTTAACCTTAATCTTTATTTAAGCATATGTCGGCTATTATTTAAGATTAGGGTTAAGGTTGAGGTTAAGGTTCAGGTTAAGGTTAAGGTTAATTTTTCGTTTAACCTTAAGTAGTTTTTAAGCATATTGTGGTTATTATTTAAGTTTAAGGTTAGGGTTAAGGTTAAAGTTAACTTTTCATTTAACCTTTAATCTTTATTTAAGCATATGTTTGCTATTATTTAAGATTAAGGTTAATGTTGAGGTTAAGGTTAAGGTTAAGGTTAAGGTTAATGGTTAACTTTTCATTTAACCTTAATCTTTAATTAAGCATATGTTGGCTATTATTTAAGATTAAGGTTAATGTTGAGGTTAAGGTTAAGGTTAAGGTTAAGGTTAAGGTTAATGGTTAACTTTTCATTTAACCTTAATCTTTAATTAAGCATATGTTGGCTATTATTTAAGATTATGTTGAGGTTAAGGTTAAGGTTAAGGTTAAGGTTAATGGTTAACTTTTCATTTAACCTTAATCTTTAATTAAGCATATGTTGGCTATTATTTAAGATTAAGGTTAATGTTGAGGTTAAGGTTAAGGTTAAGGTTAAGGTTAATGGTTAACTTTTCATTTAACCTTACTTTAATTAAGCATATGTTGGCTATTATTTAAGATTAAGATTAATGTTGAGGTTAAGGTTAAGGTTAAGGTTAAGGTTAATGGTTAACTTTTCATTTAACCTTACTCTTTAATTAAGCATATGTTGGCTATTATTTAAGATTAAGGTTAATGTTGAGGTTAAGGTTAAGGTTAAGGTTAAGGTTAATGGTTAAGTTTTCATTTAACCTTAATCTTTAATTAAGCATATGTTGGCTATTATTTAAGATTATGTTGAGGTTAAGGTTAAGGTTAAGGTTAATGGTTAACTTTTCATTTAACCTTAATCTTTAATTAAGTATATGTTGGCTATTATTTAAGATTAAGGTTAATGTTGAGGTTAAGGTTAAGGTTAAGGTTAATGGTTAACTTTTCATTTAACCTTAAACTTTAATAAAGCATATGTTGGCTATTATTTAAGATTATGTTGAGGTTAAGGTTAAGGTTAAGGTTAAGGTTAATGGTTAACTTTTCATTTAACCTTAATCTTTAATTAACATATGTTGGCTATTATTTATGATTAAGGTTAATGTTAAGGTTAAGGTTCAGGTTAAGGTTAAGGTTAATGGTTAACTTTTCATTTAACCTTAATCTTTAATTAAGCATATGTTGGCTATTATTTAAGATTATGTTGAGGTTAAGGTTAAGGTTAAGGTTAAGGTTAAGGTTAAGGTTAATGGTTAACTTTTCATTTAACCTTAATCTTTAATTAAGCATATGTTGGCTATTATTTAAGATTATGTTGAGGTTAAGGTTAAGGTTAAGGTTAAGGTTAATGGTTAACTTTTCATTTAACCTTAATCTTTAATTAAGCATATGTTGGCTATTATTTAAGATTAAGGTTAATGTTGAGGTTAAGGTTAAGGTTAAGGTTAAGGTTAATGGTTAACTTTTCATTTAACCTTAATCTTTAATTAAGCATATGTTGGCTATTATTTAAGATTAAGGTTAATGTTGAGGTTAAGGTTAAGGTTAAGGTTAAGGTTAATGGTTAACTTTTCATTTAACCTTACTCTTTAATTAAGCATATGTTGGCTATTATTTAAGATTAAGGTTAATGTTGAGGTTAAGGTTAAGGTTAAGGTTAATGGTTAAGTTTTCATTTAACCTTAATCTTTAATTAAGCATATGTTGGCTATTATTTAAGATTATGTTGAGGTTAAGGTTAAGGTTAAGGTTAATGGTTAACTTTTCATTTAACCTTAATCTTTAATTAAGTATATGTTGGCTATTATTTAAGATTAAGGTTAATGTTGAGGTTAAGGTTAAGGTTAAGGTTAATGGTTAACTTTTCATTTAACCTTAATCTTTAATTAAGCATATGTTGGCTATTATTTAAGATTATGTTGAGGTTAAGGTTAAGGTTAAGGTTAATGGTTAAGGTTATTAGGTTAGGTTAGGTTAATGGTTAACTTTTCATTTAACCTTAATCTTTAATTAAGCATATGTTGGCTATTATTTAAGATTAAGGTTAATGTTGAGGTTAAGGTTAAGGTTAAGGTTAATGGTTAAATTTTCATTTAACCTTAATCTTCAATTAAGCATATGTTGGCTATTATTTAAGATTAAGGGTTAGGGTTAGGGTTAGGGTTAGGGTTAGGGTTAGGGTTAGGGTTAGGGGGTTTTTACTAGACTGCAACTGAGTTGCACTAAGGGAGATAATTTGTTTTTAGTACAGAATTCGCTGATATGAAATGAATCCAGAAAATAAAATTCAATTGACTTTGTTGTATTTGCGGATGTGCCTAAATTTTAGTTGAATAATGGCGACATTGTTTGTAAGCTGCATGACGTCATAGGACGTAACGAAAATATTAGAAATTACATGCATTCATACGTACATACATATATACATACATACGTACATGGATACATGCATACATACATACATACAAACATACATACATACACATACATACATGCGCAGAGCGACCAACGCATATACAGAGGAGGTGATAATGCGCATTCATGTTATTTGCATAATATATGGTAAAATATATGTAAAAAAAAAAGCAGAGCTACATTCTTAAATGGTTTATAACATGTATGTGCACTATACATTTATGAGGTCTGGAGGACATATGATGGGGTGGTGGTACGTACAAGGCAAGCGGTGCATACACAGATGCAGTAATGAAGAAATGGGATGTACAGAGCCACCATTTTTAAAGCGTTAATGATCTCTTTTCATACTGTATATTCTTTAGGTCTGGAGGACATTGTGTAGTGATGGAGTTACACAGAGTCACTGCTTATGCGCATTCATATCATTTGGTTAATATGAGGTGTATATATGCTTTAAACGATCTGAGTCAGGTATGAACATTGGATCGAAATTTTACTTTTTTATTGATGTGTTCATGTGTCTGTGAAAACCAGAGTGAAACCAGATTTGTTAGCTGCATGACATTGAACGACGTAAAATAGTTTTTGGAACCTACACACATACTAACATATATGCATATAAATATAAATTATAACTTGGCATTTTTATATCAGACCTCTTATCAGCCTTAGGTCATGATATCAGCCTGAGAGCCGGATGGACTGATAGGGGGTCTGATATGAGAAATGACATGTTGTTCTTTTTATCATATACGTTAAATGCTTTTGTTGAAATATATGTTTTGCATTTTTTAATAATATACTTTCCTGATACCTAATATTTTCTTTTTGTTCAACTTTGTTATGTTTTACACACAAAAACGTACCATGGAGGTATATTTACCGGAATTTGCCGAATGACGTCAAATTTTCATGCGATACGTTACAGCAACGCATGCGATTATAAGCGGAAGCAGTTGATTTAAAACGGAAGCAGTTTATATAAACAGTAGGCAATTGATAACAAAAGTCATATCACAAGGGTAAGGCAATTCTTTAAATTTAATGAATAAATATATGAACAAATTAGTCTTATCATGGGGTACACTTATACCATTATTTTCTATAAGTATATGATAAACATACATACATGCATATAAAATGCACACATACAAATAAATGCATACACATAAACATAAAAACATACAAACAAACATACAAACATACAAACAAATATACATACATGCACACAGTCAGGAATTCATCAAAACCCTGTGAGACGCAAAATATAGTGTGATCTTATGATGCCATCAAAAGGAAATATTGGATATTGTCATCTCGATCTTACTTATGATCATTGCCTAATGTTTTTATTGTATAGAATGCTAGTAGTTATATTATGCGTAAATATGAGCCAATCATCCCTTTCAAAATAGTGATCTCTAATCCTTCATAACACACACGGGCTTGCGGACTGAATATCGGTGTTAACGTTGCAATGGCTACAATGTGAAAATTTGTAAAGCAGGAAAGGTCGTAGGAGATCATATCACCAATATTTGCAGGGATATTGACTTCCGGTTATTGAGTTGCACTCCTCGAAAAAAGTTGATTTCTTTCGTCCAAAAAAATCTTCCTACAAATTTAGACCAAAAAAAACACGTGTTGTTAACATTGCAACTAGTGCTCATCTTAAAGATATATTTACTAAAGTAACACGTCTTCGCAAACGTGTATTTGTTTAGCTATGTTTTGCAACAGAAACAAGAAACCAACTCATTTTCATTTATTCTTCTTTAGATAGACTGGTAGGGTAAGAATAAAAAAAATAGTTTGCCTTGTCATTGTACAACAAACTTTAACTAAGGTAACAGGCATGTAGCAGGGACCCTAAGCGTTGAATGAGCCATAATATACCCCTATATCATGTCCTGCTAGGGTTTTACGATGAAAAGATTCATGCTGATATGGTCAATATAAGCGGTTGGTGATCCGATAGAGGAGTAGGGGTCGAATTAAGTAGTTTGTTTCCTTATCATATCAGATTTCCTCATTGGTTTGCCTATGTGGTGATTGGCAAATATTATACCTGTAATGGGTAACTGGCCACAAGGTGATTGTCTTGCCTTTTGGATTTGATATTTGTATTTCCTTTCTTAGGAAAAGGCCGAGATGCTTCAGACTATACTATCAGTATTCAGCCGACACCTGTGCAATGATAGTGACACATCTTTTGGAACTATAACAGACTCCGTTAAGTCTGTAGTGAAAAATATCCAAGGTCAGTATGGTAAATACTAGCGGTTGGCTGCCCGATTAAGGGGAAGGGGGTGGAATATAGATTTGTTTTTTGTCATACCATTGTACAACTAACAATAACTAATGACAAAGACAGGTAGCCGGGAAACTTGGGCTTGTAATGAACTCTGATATACTTATATTACATGCCTAAGAGGTGCAATGGGTATATTATTCCCTGTATATGCTTACAGGATGATTTTCTGGACTTTGGGGTTACTTCATCGTGTTTTCCCGCCTTGTGATGGTAGTAAAAACTTTGTAAAAAAAACTTTATATAGTTAGCCAAGGTCTGTGGGACTGTATTTGCACCTTGTTTTATTTAAAATAGGCTCGGCTTGATCTGTATGGTATAGATCTGGCGTCGGTTATGACAATATTTGCGGTTGTGTAGCAGACATCCGAACATGGGTCGAATTAATAGCTTGATTGTCTTATGCTCGTACAAGTATTTACAACTAAGGAAGTATGTAGGCAACATGAACCTTATCAGCGTTCGTATGAGCTATTATATACCCATATAAAATGGCCGACGTGGTATATATAGTGAAAAGATTCGGGGTCGGTATTGTCATTGTTTGCGGCTGGTTACTCGATTTAGTTCTTGGTGTAGAAATGAAATGATGTTTTGCTTTACGATTGTAAAACGTATGGTTACTAGGATTCAGGCAGGTGATTGGGACCGTTGGCGTTGTAAAGATACTTGATATACTAATATGTCATGTCCGCGGGATGCTCGAGGAATGATATAAACCCTTATTGGTTGTTGCTTATAGAATAATTTTCTTGGCTTTGGTATTGTTTCATCGTTATTTTCTGTCTTAACACGAGACGAAGGACTTCTGAAACTGATTTTACTAGCTAGAACGACCTTTGCCATGATATTTACACCTTGTTTGAACCTATAACAGAATAAACTTAGTCCATAGGGTTAAAAGGTCCTGGGTCAATATGTAAAATACAAGCGTTTTGCTCCTAGATATAAGGGTAGCAGTCGAAAAAAATAGTGTTTTGCCTTACGATCGTCCAAATAATGAATGTAGGAAGGTAACCTTAGCTTTATAATAAGCAATAGCATACATTTTTGGCATCCCTGCGTGATGCTCACAGAATATCAAACCCTTTTGAGTAATTTGCCATAGGGTGATTTTCTGGCTATTGAAGTTGGTTTATCGGTTTTTCTGGCTTATCACTGGTCGAAGTTCTTTGGGAAGCCTTTGAATACTTAGTCATGGCCTTTGAAATTTCATTTGCAAGGGATAATTTTAAGATAAGGTTACTGTTCAGGTTAAGATATTAAGTTATTGTTTAACCTTAACGTTGATTGATGGTTAGTTGGTTTGTTGACAATTCATATTTAAGGTACAGGTAAATTCAAGGTTAAAAAATTAAGTTCCGGTTAAGGTTAAGATTAGATTGAAGGTGATTTTTAAACTTAATGTTCATAGATGGTTAATTGGTAGTTGAAAATTCAGATCAAAAGTTGCGGTAGCCTTGAGATTAATCCAATGATAGATAAGGTTAAGGTGTAGGTTAAGGTTAAGGTTAATTTTTCGTTTAACCTTAAGTAATGTTTAAGCATATGATGGTTATTATTTAAATTTAAGGTTAAGGTTAAGGTTAAGGTTAAATTTTCGTTTAACCTTAATCTTTGTTTAAGCATGTGTTGGATATTATTTAAGATAAGTGATAAGGTTAGGGTTAAGGTTAAGGTTAAGGTTAAGGTTAATTTTTCGTTTAACCTTAAGTAGTTTTAAGCATATGTTGGTTATTATTTAAGTCTAAGGTTAAGGTTAAGGTTAAGGTTAACTTTTCATTTAACCTTAATCTTTATTTAAGCATATGTCGGCTATTATTTAAGATTAGGGTTAAGGTTGAGGTTCAGGTTCAGGTTAAGGTTAAGGTTAATTTTCGTTTAACCTTAAGTAGTTTTTAAGCATATTGTGGTTATTATTTAAGTTTAAGGTTAGGGTTAAGGTTAAAGTTAACTTTTCATTTAACCTTTAATCTTTATTTAAGCATATGTTTGCTATTATTTAAGATTAAGGTTAATGTTGAGGTTAAGGTTAAGGTTAAGGTTAAGGTTAATGGTTAACTTTTCATTTAACCTTACTCTTTAATTAAGCATATGTTGGCTATTATTTAAGATTAAGGTTAATGTTGAGGTTAAGGTTAAGGTTAAGGTTAAGGTTAAGGTTAATGGTTAACTTTTCATTTAACCTTAATCTTTAATTAAGCATATGTTGGCTATTATTTAAGATTATGTTGAGGTTAAGGTTAAGGTTAAGGTTAAGGTTAATGGTTAACTTTTCATTTAACCTTAATCTTTAATTAAGCATATGTTGGCTATTATTTAAGATTAAGGTTAATGTTGAGGTTAAGGTTAAGGTTAAGGTTAAGGTTAATGGTTAAATTTTCATTTAACCTTAATCTTCAATTAAGCATATGTTGGCTATTATTTAAGATTAAGGTTAATGTTGAGGTTAAGGTTAAGGTTAAGGTTAAGGTTAATGGTTAACTTTTCATTTAGGGTTAGGGTTAGGGTTAGGGTTAGGGTTAGGGTTAGGGTTAGGTTAGGGTTAGGGTTAGGGTTAGGGTTAGGGTTAGGGTTAGGTTAGGGTTAGGGTTAGGGTTTAGGGTTAGGGTTAGGGTTAGGGTTAGGGTTAGGGTTAGGTTAGGGTATTAGGAAATTTAGCGAATAATGGGTCGTAGTGTCATTTTATTTGGTGTTATATGGCTGGCGTATGAATATATGAGGGTTAGGGTTGGGGTTAGGGTTAGTGTTAGCCGGAACTTGTTTGTAACCCTAACCCCGAACCCCAAAGTTCAAGTACGCATGCGCCGATATGCTTATATTATACACTTACTGACTTGCTTATATAGTAGTCTTTTGTAACAATTTCCTCAAGAAGGTATGCCAAAATTTGCATATTGAAATTCAGGGCGATAATCTGTTAAGGCTTATAGGAAAACTTTGAAAAATCGTATCTCTGTTGTTGACGGTCCGATTTATAAACTGTTTAGCGTTTTGGAAAGGGAATTCAATTCCGCACATTTTGGCGTCTTGATATTGAAAATGTATTGGGGCATTAGGGTTAGGGTTAGGGTTAGGGTTAGGGTTAGGGTTAGGGTTAGGGTTAGGTTAGGGTTAGGGTTAGGGTTAGGGTTAGGGTTAGGGTTAGGGTTAGGGTTAGGGTTAGGGAAGGGACTTTGGCGAGATTCGTGCACCTTTGACTTCTGCGCATGTGTGCACCTTTTCACTTCTGCGCATGCGTGAGGGTTTTGGTTTGAGTTTGGCTTAGGGTAAGGGTTTTCTATAAAAGTATACCTGATTTGCATATTGTGAAGCAGGGAGATAACCTGATTTGGAATATAAGCAAATTTTGTTTTAAACGTAGCTCTTTCGTTAGTGGTCCGATTTATAAACTGTTAAGCGTTTTAGAAAGATAATTTAATTGCGCACATTTTGATGTCTTGATATTGAAAATGTATTGGGAATTCAAAGTTTTAGGTCGTTGAAGAAAACGTGTCAGAAATTGCTGGTACAACGATCCAATGTGCTCCACCTAAATATTAAGAAATGATAGCCTTCCATGAAGGAGTTTAAGTGTCAAGCTGCTATATTTGTTGTATTAATCAATATCTTGGGCCAATATTTACCCTTTTGTTGAATTTTCTCTACCGGCATAATAATTTTATTCTGTATGTACCTCGCGATGAAAAGTTTTCAAAATTAAGCGCTTGTAAGTCTACGGTTATACTAAAACTTTTGTCGACAAGAATAAAAAGAGCCAATATTTCTTCTCTTGAATGATATTCTGGTACTGGCCTTATAATTGAGTACTTTTAAATACACACTGATGGGTTGTTTGACATTAAATGGGAATGAAAACAAGTTTAAATAACAAAATTTGTTGTCGGTATCAACAAAAGGTGCCAATATCTTCCTTTCTTCCTGATTTTTCTGGTCCGGCATCATTATTTGAATCTAAGAATGAATAGTTTGACACAAATTGAGAGATTTATAAGTGTACGGTTACTGATATTTATGTCGCGAAACAATTTAAAGCGACACTATTTCATCTTTGTTATAATATTCTTGTACTGGCCTGGTAATAGAGGACATTTGATACATTCAAATGGATTGTCAGACATAAAAGTGAAAGAATAAAGGTTTTGAAGTGCTATATTTGTTGCATTCAGCAATATAGGGTGCCAATATTGACCATTTTCTTGGTTATTACTTACCGGCATTAACATTTTATCCTTCGGTACCTCAGGATTGATAGTTTTACACAGGTTTGGAGTTTACGGTTACTAAAACTTTTGTCGACAACTATAAGAATGCATAATTTGACAACAGTTGAGAGATTTATAAGTGTACGGTTACTGATATTTATGTCGATACCCATTAAAAGTGACAATATTTCATATGTTTTATAATATTTATGAGTTTAGATGGATTCTCAGACACAAAAGTGAAGAAATGAATGTTTCAGGGTGCTGTATTTGTTGTCTGCATCTATAAATGGTGCCAATATCTATCCTTTTGATGATACTTCTGTGCCAGCATGAACATTTTATTCTTATGATGGATAATTTGACACTGTATAAGTCTCGGTTACTTATATTTGTGTCGATAACAATAAAAGGCGACAATATTTCTTTCTTTTATTGATATTCTTGTACCGGCTTGGTAATTGAGTACTTTTGTACCTAAAGATTGATTGTTAGACATTAGAGTGAAGGATTTTAAGTTTCAAATTGCTATATGTGTTGTACTCATCAATATAGATTGCCAACATTGACCTTTTCTTGGTTATTCCATACCGCATCATATTTTATTCTTTTTGGTTCATAGTTTTCAGTCTCACGGAGACTAAAACTTTGTCGACACATATAAAAGTGCCAATATTTCTTCTTTTATATGATATTTAGGTACTGGTCTGATAAATGAGTACTGTTATGCCTCATGCTGGAGTGTTGGAGTTAAATTATATTTATTTTTTTTTTTTAAGGGTTAGGGTTAGGGTTGTTAAATACTTTGGTGTACTGCTGTCAAATGTCAGCATTTAATTAATCTAGGTGAAAAAAGCTAGAATTTTCAGTTTGGACAACATTCAGATAGCCATCTTTAAATTTGTTAATTACTTTTTATATTAACTAGGATTTTCATAAAACTATACTTGGATTTTCATCAAACTTTACAGCTATCTCAGTTTAATATTGATCTTACTGAATCCCAGGCTGTTATGTACTTTGGTGTACTGCTGTCAAATGTCAGCATTTAATTAATCTAGGTGAAAAAAACTAGAATTTTCAGTTTGGACAACATTCAGATAGCCATCTTTAAATTTGTTTATTACTTTTCATATTAACTGGGATTTTAATAAAACTATACAGCTATCTTAGTTATATATTGGTCTTACTAAATCCCAGGTTGTTATGTAGTTTGGTGTATTACAGTCAAATGCAACATTTAATTAATTTAGGTGAAAAAGGTAGAATTTTCAGTTTCGACAACATTCAGATAGCCATCTTTAAATTTCTTTATTCCTTTTCATATTAACTGGGATTTTAATAAAACTATACAGCTATCTTAGTTATATATTGATCTTACTAAATCCCAGGTTGTTATGTAGTTTGGTGTATTACAGTCAAATGCAACATTTAGTTAATTTAGGTGAAAAAGGTAGAATTTTCAGTTTCGACAACATTCAGATAGCCATCTTTAAATTTGTTTATTACTTTTTCATATTAACTGGGATTTTAATATAACTATACAGCTATCTTAGTTATATATTGATCTTACTAAATCCCAGGTTGTTATGTAGTTTGGTGTATTACAGTCAAATGCAACATTTAGTTAATTTAGGTGAAAAAGGTAGAATTTTCAGTTTCGACAACATTCAGATAGCCATCTTTAAACTTGTTTATTACTTTTTCATATTAACTGGGATTTTAATAAAACTATACAGCTATCTTAGTTATATATTGATCTTACTAAATCCCAGGTTGTTATGTAGTTTGGTGTATTACAGTCAAATGCAACATTTAATTAATTTAGGTGAAAAAGGTAGAATTTTCAGTTTCGACAACATTCAGATAGCCATCTTTAAATTTGTTTATTCCTTTTCATATTAACTGGGATTTTAATAGAACTATACAGCTATCTTAGTTATATATTGATCTTACTAAATCCCAGGTTGTTATGTAGTTTGGTGTATTACAGTCAAATGCAGCATTTAATTAATTTAGGTGAAAAAAGGTAGAATTTTCAGTTTCGACAACATTCAGATAGCCATCTTTAAATTTGTTTCTAACTTTTTCAAATTAATTGGGATTTTCATAGAACTATACAGCCATTTCAGTTATATATTGATCTTACTTAATACAATGTTATGTAGTTTGGTGTATTGCTATGAAATGTAAGGATTCAATTCATCTTAGTAAAAAAAATCTAGAATTTTCAGATCGGACTGAATGTAGATAGTCATCTTTAATTTTTTTCATAGCCTTTTCAAATCAACTTGGACTTTCATAAAACTGTACAGATATCTTACTTAAATATTGATCTTACTGAATCTCAGGTTATTTTGTAGTTTGGTGAATTGCGGTCAAGTTCAAGGATTTAATTAATCTAGGTTAATAAAGAACTAGAATTTTAATTCGCACTGAATGCAGATAGTCATCTTTAAATTTTTATAACTTTTCAAATCAACTTGGATTTTCATTAAACTTTACAGCTATCTCAGTTAAATGTTGATCTTACTGAATCCCAGGCTGTTATGTACTTTGGTGTACTGCTGTCAAATGTCAACATTTAATTAATCTAGGTGAAAAAACCTAGAATTTTCAGTTTGGACAACATTCAGATAGCCATCTTTAAATTTGTTTATTCCTTTTCATATTAACTGGGATTTTAATAAAACTATACAGCTATCTTAGTTATATATTGATCTTACTAAATCCCAGGTTGTTATGTAGTTTGGTGTATTACAGTCAAATGCAACATTTAATTAATTTAGGTGAAAAGGGTAGAATTTTCAGTTTCGACAACATTCAGATAGGCATCTTTAAATTTGTTTATTACTTTTTCAAAATAACTGGGTTTTCATAAAACTATACAGCAAGATCATTTATATATTGATCTTACCGAATCCCAGGTTGTTATCTAGTTTTGTGCATTGCTGTCAAAGGTCAGTATTGGGGCATTCAAAAGTTATAGGTCGTTGAAGAAAACCAGTACTGACTTATGTGTCACAAATTGCTGTTACAACAATCCAATGTGCTCCACCTAAAAAATTAAGAAATGATAGCCTTCCGTGAAGGAGTTTAAGTGTCAAGTTGCTATATTTGTTGTATTTATCAATATCTGGGTCCAATATTTACCCTTTTCTTGAATATTCTCTACAGGCATAATCATTTTATTCTTTATGTACCTCAGGATGAAAAGTTTTTAAAATTTAAGCGCTTCGGTTATACTAAAACTTTTGTCGACATAAATAAAAGTGCCAATATTTCTTCTTTTGAATGCTATTTTAGTACTGGTCTTATAACTGAGTACTTTTAAATACATCCCGATGGGTTGTTTGACATTAAAGGGAATGAAAACAAGTTTTAAATAATAAAATTTATTGGTATCACTGAAGTGTACGGCCGCACTTTCCGACCTCACTGAAGAAACGTTTGTGTTATAATTTTTTTTTAATGGTCAGGGTTTGGGTTAGGGTCAAGGTTAGTGTTAGAGTTAGAGTTAGGGTCAGGATAGTAACTTTGACGAGGGTAGTGGACTTTGACAAGGGTTAGTGAGGTGCCCTTTTTCACTTCTGCGCATGTCTGCCCTTTCTTGTGACTGTGTATGCGTCAGAAATTCCCAAAATATTTCTAAGTACAGAGTATGAAAAGTGCCTTTGACTTCAATCTTGAAACAGGTGTAGAATGGATTTGAATAGAGATATTTTCTTAAAGTTAACTGTTCCGAAAAGATGAAAAGGCGATCTAGAGGATGAAAACTTATTGGTATCACTGAAGTGTACGGCCGCACTTTCCGACCTCACTAAAAACGTTTGTGTTATAATTTTTTTTTATGGTCAGGGTTTGGGTTAAGGTCAAGGTTAGTGTAAGGGTTAGGGTCAGGGTAGTAACTTTGACGAGGGTAGTGGACTTTGACGAGGGTTAGTGAGGTGCCCTTTTTCACTTCTGCGCATGTCTGCCCTTTCTTGTGACTGTGTATGCGTCAGAAATTTCCAAAAATATTTCTAAGTATAGTATGAAAAGTGCCTTTGATCTCAATCTTCAAACAGGTGTAGAATGGATTTGAATAGATATATTTTCTTAAAATTAACTGTTCCGAAAAGATGAAAAGGCGATCTAGAAGATGGAAACTTATTGGTATCACTGAAGTGTACGGCCGCACTTTCCGACCTCACTGAAGAAACGTTTGTGTTATAACTTTTTTTCTATATGGTCAGAGTTAGGGTTAGGGTCAGGGTCAGGGTTTGGGTTAGGGTTAGGGTCAGAGTTTGGGTTAGGGTCAGGGTCAGGGTTTGGGTTAGGGTCAGGGTCAGGGTCAGGGTTAGGGTTAGGGTTAGGGTTAGGGTTAGGGTTTAGGGTTAGGGTTAGGGTTAGGGTTAGGGTTAGGGTTAGGGTTAGGGTTAGGGGGTTTTTACTAGACTGCAACTGAGTTGCACTAAGGGAGATAATTTGTTTTTAGTACAGAATTCGCTGATATGAAATGAATCCAGAAAATAAAATTCAATTGACTTTGTTGTATTTGCGGATGTGCCCAAATTTTAGTTGAATAATGGCGACATTGTTTGTAAGCTGCATGACGTCATAGGACGTAACGAAAATATTAGAAATTACATGCATTCATACGTACATACATATATACATACATACGTACATGGATACATACATACATACATACATACAAACATACATACATACATACACATACATACATGCGCAGAGCGACCAACGCATATACAGAGGAGGTGATAATGCGCATTCATGTTATTTGCATAATATATGGTATAAATATATGTAAAAAAAAAGCAGAGCTACATTCTTAAATGGTTTATAAGATGTATGTGCACTATACATTTATGAGGTCTGGAGGACATATGATGGGGTGGTGGTACGTACAAGGCAAGCGGTGCATACACAGATGCAGTAATGAAGAAATGGGATGTACAGAGCCACCATTTTTAAAGCGTTAATGATCTCTTTTCATACTGTATATTCTTTAGGTCTGGAGGACATTGTGTAGTGATGGAGTTACACAGAGTCACTGCTTATGCGCATTCATATCATTTGGTTAATATGAGGTGTATATATGCTTTAAACGATCTGAGTCAGGTATGAACATTGGATCGAAATTTTACTTTTTATTGATGTGTTCATGTGTCTGTGAAAACCAGAGTGAAACCAGATTTGTTAGCTGCATGACATTGAACGACGTAAAATAGTTTTGGAACCTACACACATACTAACATATATGCATATAAATATAAATTATAACTTGGCATTTTATATCAGACCTCTTATCAGCCTTAGGTCATGATATCAGCCTGAGAGCCGGATGGACTGATAGGGGTCTGATATGAGAAATGACATGTTGTTCTTTATCATATACGTTAAATGCTTTTGTTGAAATATATGTTTTGCATTTTTTAATAATATACTTTCCTGATACCTAATATTTTCTTTTTGTTCAACTTTGTTATGTTTTACACACAAAAACGTACCATGGAGGTATATTTACCGGAATTTGCCGAATGACGTCAAATTTTCATGGGTTAGGGTTAGGGTTTAGGGTTAGGGTTAGGGTTAGGGTTAGGGTTAGGGTTAGGGGTTAGGGTTAGGGTTAGGGTTAGGGTTAGGGTTAGGGTTAGGGTTAGGGTTAGGGTTAGGGTTAGGGTTAGGGTTAGGGTTAGGGTTAGGGTTAGGGTTAGGGTTAGGGTTAGGGAAGGGGACTTTGACGAGATTCGTGCACCTTTTGACTTCTGCGCATGTGTGCACCTTTTCACTTCTGCGCATGCGTGAGGGTTTTGGTTTGGGTTTGGATTATAGTAAGGGTTTTCTATAAAATATACCTTATTTGCATATTGTGAAGCAGGGGAGATAATCTGATTTGGAATATAAGCAAATTTTGTTTAAACGTAGCTCTTTCGTTAGTGGTCCGATTTATGAACTGTTAAGCGTTTTAGAAAGATAATTTAATTGCGCACATTTTGGTGCCTTAATATTGAAGATGTATTTGGGAATTCAAATGTAATAGGCCCTGACTTATGTGTTAGTACAACAGTCCAATGTGCTCCACCTAATTAATTAAAAAAAGATAGCCTTCCATGAAGGAGCTTAAGTGTGAAGTTGCAATATTTGTTGTCTTAATCAATATCTTGGGCCAATATTTACCCTTTTGTTGAATATTCTCTACCGGCATAATAATTTGATTCTTTATGTACCTCGCGATGAAAAGTTTTTCAAATATTAAGCGCTTCGTAAGTCTACGGTTATACTAAAACTTTTGTCGACAAGAATAAAAAGAGCCAATATTTCTTCTCTTGAATGATATTCTGGTACTGGCCTTATAATTGAGTACTTTTAAATACATCTTGATGGGTTGTTTGACATTAAATGGGAATGAAAACAAGTTTAAATAACAAAATTTGTTGTCGGTATCAACAAAAGGTGCCAATATCTTCCTTTCTTCCTGATTTTTCTGGTCCGGCATCTTTATTTGAATCTAAGAATGAATAGTTTGACACAAATTGAGAGATTTATAAGTGTACAGTTACTGATATTTATGTCGCGAAACAATTAAAAGCGACACTATTTCATCTTTGTTATAATATTCTTGTACTGGCCTGGTAATAGAGGACATTTGATACATTCAAATGGATTGTCAGACATAAAATGAAAGAATAAAGGTTTTGAAGTGCTGTATTTGTTGCATTCAGCAATATAGGGTGCCAATATTGACCATTTTCTTGGTTATTACTTACCGGCATTAACATTTTATCCTTTCGGTACCTCAGGATTGATAGTTTTACACAGGTTTGGGTTTACGGTTACTAAAACTTTTGTCGACAACTATAAGAATGCATAATTTGACAACAATTGAGAGATTTATAAGTGTACGGTTACTGATATTTATGTCGATACCCATTAAAAGTGACAATATTTCATATGTTTTATAATATTTATGAGTTTAGATGGATTCTCAGACACAAAAGTGAAAAATGAATGTTTCAGGGTGCTGTATTTGTTGTCTGCATCTATAAATGGTGCCAATATCTATCCTTTTGATGATACTTCTGTGCCAGCATGAACATTTTATTCTTATGATGGATAATTTGACACTGTATAAGTCTCGGTTACTTGTATTTGTGTCGATAACAATAAAAGGCGACAATATTTCTTTCTTTTTGATGATACTTCTGTGCCGGCATGAACATTTCATTCTTAGGATGGATAATTTGACACTGTATAAGTCTACGGTTACTTATATTTGTGTCGATAACAATAAAAGGCGACAATATTTCTTTCTTTTTATTGATATTCTTGTACCGGCTTGATAATTGAGTACTTTTTGTACCTCAAGATTGATTGTTAGACATTAGAGTGAAGGATTTTAAGTTTCAAAATGCTATATGTGTTGTACTCATCAATATAGGGTGCCAACATTGACCTTTTTCTTGGTTGTTCCATACCGGCATCATATTTTATTCTTTTGGTTCATAGTTTTCAGTCTACGGAGACTAAAAACTTTGTCGACAGATATAAAAAGTGCCAATATTTCTTCTTTTATATGATATTTAAGTACTGGTCTGATAAATGAGTAGTTTTATGCCTCATGCTGGAGTGTTTTATATCTATTATTTTTTTTTTTTTTTTTTTTTTTTTTTATTTATTAACTGGTCTGATAAATGAGTACTTTTATGAAGTGTTTGAGTTAAATTATATTTATAATTTTTTTTTTTTTTTTTTTTATTTTTTTTTTTAACTATATTGATTTCCTCTTTGCAAGTGGACCACACACTTTAAATTTCACACACTTATTCTGAGAATGAGAAACCATGAAAAACGCTTTTGGACCGTGTGAAATAGCTGGCGTATTTCGTCTTTCATCGATTTTGTTCAAACACGTTTCATGTTGATACGCAATAACCCCCGATAGATATACACGTCTTATATACACCAATAGCTGGCGCATTTTGTCAGCTTATGTATACCAAAAGTTCCAGCTTTAAGGTAGTAAAATGACGCAGATTTCGTTGTTCTTGTGAAAAATTGCAAATCTTTCAAAGAATTTGGCAGATTTTTGAACCCAACTTTTACAGGAATGAAGTCTCCGACCTGAGGTTATCCTGAAAGAACTTGAAAAACGAGTCTTATTTACTTAGATGTTTTCCGATTGCTTGAGAAATGGCAAAGATACGAGCCTCAGAAAATGACCAGATTGCAATGTTACAGGTTGACAGGAAAAGAAAGGCTTTAATATGAACGACAAAACAATAAATTGATCAAATAGCAGCCTGTCTGGGCTTTCCAAAACGCCAAAGATCTGTTAAATCGGTTGAGAAATGCCAAAGTTATTAACGTTCAAAGTCTGTATGCAATTTTTCATTGAGAGGTTAGGGTTTGGGTTTGGGTTAGGGTTAGGGTTAGGGTTAGGGTTAGGGTTAGGGTTAGGGTTAGGGTTAGGGTTAGGGTTAGGGTTAGGGTTAGGGGTTAGGGTTAGGGTTAGGGTTAGGGTTAGGGTTAGGGTTAGGGTTAGGGTTAGGGTTAGGGTTAGGGTTAGGGTTAGGGTTAGGGTTAGGGTTAGGGTTAGGGTTAGGGTTAGGGTTAGGGAAGGGGACTTTGACGAGATTCGTGCACCTTTTGACTTCTGCGCATGTGTGCACCTTTTCACTTCTGCGCATGCGTGAGGGTTTTGGTTTGGGTTTGGATTATAGTAAGGGTTTTCTATAAAAATATACCTTATTTGCATATTGTGAAGCAGGGGAGATAATCTGATTTGGAATATAAGCAAATTTTGTTTAAACGTAGCTCTTTCGTTAGTGGTCCGATTTATGAACTGTTAAGCGTTTTAGAAAGATAATTTAATTGCGCACATTTGGTGCCTTAATATTGAAGATGTATTTGGGAATTCAAATGTAATAGGCCCTGACTTATGTGTTAGTACAACAGTCCAATGTGCTCCACCTAATTAATTAAAAAAAGATAGCCTTCCATGAAGGAGCTTAAGTGTGAAGTTGCAATATTTGTTGTATTAATCAATATCTTGGGCCAATATTTACCCTTTTGTTGAATATTCTCTACCGGCATAATAATTTGATTCTTTATGTACCTCGCGATGAAAAGTTTTTCAAAATTAAGCGCTTCGTAAGTCTACGGTTATACTAAAACTTTTGTCGACAAGAATAAAAAGAGCCAATATTTCTTCTCTTGAATGATATTCTGGTACTGGCCTTATAATTGAGTACTTTTAAATACATCCTGATGGGTTGTTTGACATTAAATGGGAATGAAAACAAGTTTAAATAACAAAATTTGTTGTCGGTATCAACAAAAGGTGCCAATATCTTCCTTTCTTCCTGATTTTTCTGGTCCGGCATCTTTATTTGAATCTAAGAATGAATAGTTTGACACAAATTGAGAGATTTATAAGTGTACGGTTACTGATATTTATGTCGCGAAACAATTAAAAGCGACACTATTTCATCTTTGTTATAATATTCTTGTACTGGCCTGGTAATAGAGGACATTTGATACATTCAAATGGATTGTCAGACATAAAAGTGAAAGAATAAAGGTTTTGAAGTGCTATATTTGTTGCATTCAGCAATATAGGGTGCCAATATTGACCATTTTTCTTGGTTATTACTTACCGGCATTAACATTTTATCCTTTCGGTACCTCAGGATTGATAGTTTTACACAGGTTTGGAGTTTACGGTTACTAAAACTTTTGTCGACAACTATAAGAATGCATAATTTGACAACAATTGAGAGATTTATAAGTGTACGGTTACTGATATTTATGTCGATACCCATTAAAAGTGACAATATTTCATATGTTTTATAATATTTATGAGTTTAGATGGATTCTCAGACACAAAAGTGAAGAAATGAATGTTTCAGGGTGCTGCATTTGTTGTCTGCATCTATAAATGGTGCCAATATCTATCCTTTTTGATGATACTTCTGTGCCAGCATGAACATTTTATTCTTATGATGGATAATTTGACACTGTATAAGTCTACGGTTACTTATATTTGTGTCGATAACAATAAAAGGCGACAATATTTCTTTCTTTTTGATGATACTTCTGTGCCGGCATGAACATTTCATTCTTAGGATGGATAATTTGACACTGTATAAGTCTACGGTTACTTATATTTGTGTCGATAACAATAAAAGGCGACAATATTTCTTTCCTTTTATTGATATTCTTGTACCGGCTTGGTAATTGAGTACTTTTTGTACCTCAAGATTGATTGTTAGACATTAGAGGAAGGATTTTAAGTTTCAAATTGCTATATGTGTTGTACTCATCAATATAGGGTGCCAACATTGACCTTTTTCTTGGTTATTCCATACCGGCATCATATTTTATTCTTTTTGGTTCATAGTTTTCAGTCTACGGAGACTAAAAACTTTGTCGACAGATATAAAAGTGCCAATATTTCTTCTTTTATATCATATTTAAGTACTGGTCTGATAAATGAGTAGTTTTATTCCTCATGCTGGAGTGTTTTATATCTATTATTTTTTTTTTTTTTTTTTTTTTTTATTAACTGGTCTGATAAATGTGTACTTTTATGAAGTGTTTGAGTTAAATTATATTTATTTTTTTTTTTTTTTTTTTTTTTTTTAACTATATTGATTTCCTCTTTGCAAGTGGACCACACTTTAAATTTCACACACCTTATTCTGAGAATGAGAAACCATGAAAACGCTTTTGGACCGTGTGAAATAGCTGGCGTATTTCGTTTTCATCGATTTTGTTCAAACACGTTTCATGTTGATACGCAATAACCCCGATAGATATACACGTCTTATATACACCAATAGCTGGCGCATTTTGTCAGCTTATGTATACCAAAAAGTTCCAGCTTTAAGGTAGTAAAATGACGCAGATTTCGTTGTTCTTGTGAAAAAATTGCAAATCTTTCAAAGAATTTGGCAGATTTTTGAACCCAACTTTTTTTTTACAGGAATGAAGTCTCCGACCTGAGGTTATCCCGAAAGAACTTGAAAAACGAGTCTTATTTACTCAGATGTTTTCCGATTGCTTGAGAAATGGCAAAGATACGAGCCTCAGAAAATGACCAGATTGCAATGTTACAGGTTGACACGAAAAGAAAGGCTTTAATATGAACGACAAAACAATACATTGATCAAACAGCAGTCTGTCTGGGCTTTCCAAAACACCAAAGATCTTTCAAATCGGTTGAGAAATACAAGAGTTATTAACGTTCAAAGTCTGTATGCAATTTTTCATTGAGAGGGTTAGGGTTTGGGTTTGGGTTTGGGTTAGGGTTAGGGTTAGGGTAAGGGTTAGGGTTAGGGTTAGGGTTAGGGTTAGGGTTAGGGTTAAGGTTTGGGTTAGGGTTAGGTGTAGGGAAGGGACTTTGACGAGATTCGTGCACCTTTGACTTCTGCGCATGTGCACCTTTTCACTTCTGCGCATGCGTGAGGGTTTTGGTTTGGGTTTGGATTATAGTAAGGGTTTTCTATAAAATATACCTTATTTGCATATTGTGAAGCAGGGAGATAATCTGATTTGGAATATAAGCAAATTTTGTTTAAACGTAGCTCTTTCGTTAGTGGTCCGATTTATGAACTGTTAAGCGTTTTAGAAAGATAATTTAATTGCGCACATTTTGGTGCCTTAATATTGAAGATGTATTTGGGAATTCAAATGTAATAGGCCCTGACTTATGTGTTAGTACAACAGTCAATGTGCTCCACCTAATTAATTAAAAAGATAGCCTTCCATGAAGGAGCTTAAGTGTGAAGTTGCAATATTTGTTGTATTAATCAATATCTTGGGCCAATATTTACCCTTTTGTTGAATATTCTCTACCGGCATAATAATTTGATTCTTTATGTACCTCGCGATGAAAAGTTTTCAAAAATTAAGCGCTTCGTAAGTCTACGGTTATACTAAAACTTTTGTCGACAAGAATAAAAGAGCCAATATTTCTTCTCTTGAATGATATTCTGGTACTGGCCTTATAATTGAGTACTTTTAAATACATCCTGATGGGTTGTTTGACATTAAATGGGAATGAAAACAAGTTTAAATAACAAAATTTGTTGTCGGTATCAACAAAAGGTGCCAATATCTTCCTTTCTTCCTGATTTTTCTGGTCCGGCATCTTTATTTGAATCTAAGAATGAATAGTTTGACACAAATTGAGAGATTTATAAGTGTACGGTTACTGATATTTATGTCATGAAACAATTAAAAGCGACACTATTTCATCTTTGTTATAATATTCTTGTACTGGCCTGGTAATAGAGGACATTTGATACATTCAAATGGATTGTCAGACATAAAAGTGAAAGAATAAAGGTTTTGAAGTGCTATATTTGTTGCATTCAGCAATATAGGGTGCCAATATTGACCATTTTCTTGGTTATTACTTACCGGCATTAACATTTTATCCTTTCGGTACCTCAGGATTGATAGTTTTACACAGGTTTGGGTTTACGGTTACTAAAACTTTTGTCGACAACTATAAGAATGCATAATTTGACAACAATTGAGAGATTTATAAGTGTACGGTTACTGATATTTATGTCGATACCCATTAAAAGTGACAATATTTCATATGTTTTATAATATTTATGAGTTTAGATGGATTCTCAGACACAAAAGTGAAGAAATGAATGTTTCAGGGTGCTGCATTTGTTGTCTGCATCTATAAATGGTGCCAATATCTATCCTTTTGATGATACTTCTGTGCCAGCATGAACATTTTATTCTTATGATGGATAATTTGACACTGTATAAGTCTACGGTTACTTATATTTGTGTCGATAACAATAAAAGGCGACAATATTTCTTTCTTTTTGATGATACTTCTGTGCCGGCATGAACATTTCATTCTTAGGATGGATAATTTGACACTGTATAAGTCTACGGTTACTTATATTTGTGTCGATAACAATAAAAGGCGACAATATTTCTTTCCTTTTATTGATATTCTTGTACCGGCTTGGTAATTGAGTACTTTTTGTACCTCAAGATTGATTGTTAGACATTAGAGGAAGGATTTTAAGTTTCAAATTGCTATATGTGTTGTACTCATCAATATAGGGTGCCAACATTGACCTTTTCTTGGTTATTCCATACCGGCATCATATTTTATTCTTTTGGTTCATAGTTTTCAGTCTACGGAGACTAAAAACTTTGTCGACAGATATAAAAAGTGCCAATATTTCTTCTTTATATCATATTTAAGTACTGGTCTGATAAATGAGTAGTTTTATTCCTCATGCTGGAGTGTTTTATATCTATTATTTTTTTTTTTTTTTTTTTTTTTTTAACTGGTCTGATAAATGTGTACTTTTATGAAGTGTTTGAGTTAAATTATATTTATAATTTTTTTTTTTTTTTTTTTTTTTTTTTTTTTTTTTAACTATATTGATTTCCTCTTTGCAAGTGGACCACACACTTTAAATTTCACACACCTTATTCTGAGAATGAGAAACCATGAAAACGCTTTTGGACCGTGTGAAATAGCTGGCGTATTTCGTTTTCATCGATTTTGTTCAAACACGTTTCATGTTGATACGCAATAACCCCGATAGATATACACGTCTTATATACACCAATAGCTGGCGCATTTTGTCAGCTTATGTATACCAAAAGTTCCAGCTTTAAGGTAGTAAAATGACGCAGATTTCGTTGTTCTTGTGAAAAATTGCAAATCTTTCAAAGAATTTGGCAGATTTTTGAACCCAACTTTTACAGGAATGAAGTCTCCGACCTGAGGTTATCCTGAAAGAACTTGAAAAACGAGTCTTATTTACTCAGATGTTTTCCGATTGCTTGAGAAATGGCAAAGATACGAGCCTCAGAAAATGACCAGATTGCAATGTTACAGGTTGACACGAAAAGAAAGGCTTTAATATGAACGACAACACAATACATTGATCAAACAGCAGTCTGTCTGGGCTTTCCAAAACACCAAAGATCTTTCAAATCGGTTGAGAAATACAAGAGTTATTAACGTTCAAAGTCTGTATGCAATTTTCATTGAGAGGGTTAGGGTTTGGGTTTGGGTTTGGGTTAGGGTTAGGGTTAGGGTAAGGTTAGGGTTAGGGTTAGGGTTAGGGTTAGGGTTAGGGTTAAGGTTTGGGTTAGGGTTAGGTGTAGGGAGGGGACTTTGACGAGATTCGTGCACCTTTTGACTTCTGCGCATGTGCACCTTTTCACTTCTGCGCATGCGTGAGGGTTTTGGTTTGGGTTTGGATTATAGTAAGGGTTTTCTATAAAATATACCTTATTTGCATATTGTGAAGCAGGGAGATAATCTGATTTGGAATATAAGCAAATTTTGTTTAAACGTAGCTCTTTCGTTAGTGGTCCGATTTATGAACTGTTAAGCGTTTTAGAAAGATAATTTAATTGCGCACATTTTGGTGCCTTAATATTGAAGATGTATTTGGGAATTCAAATGTAATAGGCCCTGACTTATGTGTTAGTACAACAGTCCAATGTGCTCCACCTAATTAATTAAAAGATAGCCTTCCATGAAGGAGCTTAAGTGTGAAGTTGCAATATTTGTTGTATTAATCAATATCTTGGGCCAATATTTACCCTTTTGTTGAATATTCTCTACCGGCATAATAATTTGATTCTTTATGTACCTCGCGATGAAAAGTTTTCAAAATTAAGCGCTTCGTAAGTCTACGGTTATACTAAAACTTTTGTCGACAAGAATAAAAGAGCCAATATTTCTTCTCTTGAATGATATTCTGGTACTGGCCTTATAATTGAGTACTTTTAAATACATCCTGATGGGTTGTTTGACATTAAATGGGAATGAAAACAAGTTTAAATAACAAAATTTGTTGTCGGTATCAACAAAAGGTGCCAATATCTTCCTTTCTTCCTGATTTTTCTGGTCCGGCATCTTTATTTGAATCTAAGAATGAATAGTTTGACACAAATTGAGAGATTTATAAGTCTACGGTTACTAATATTTATGTCGCGAAACAATTAAAAGCGACACTATTTCATGTTTGTTATAATATTCTTGTACTGGCCTGATAATAGAGGACATTTGATAAATGCACATGGATTGTCAGACATAAAAGTGAAAGAATAAAGGTTTTGAAGTGCTATATGTGTTGCATTCAGCAATATAGGGTGCCAATATTGACCATTTGCTTGATTATTACTTAACGGCATTAACATTTTATCCTTTCGGTACCTCAGGATTGACAGTTTTACACAGGTTTGGAGTCTACGGTTAATAAAACTTTTGTCGACAACTATAAGAATGCATAATTTGACACAAAATGAGAGATTTATAAGTGTACGGTTACTGATATTTATGTCGATACCCATTAAAAGTGACAATATTTCATATGTTTTATAATATTTATGAGTTTAGATGGATTCTCAGACACAAAAGTGAAGAAATGAATGTTTCAGGGTGCTGCATTTGTTGTCTGCATCTATAAATGGTGCCAATATCTATCCTTTTGATGATACTTCTGTGCCAGCATGAACATTTTATTCTTATGATGGATAATTTGACACTGTATAAGTCTACGGTTACTTATATTTGTGTCGATAACAATAAAAGGCGACAATATTTCTTTCTTTTTGATGATACTTCTGTGCCGGCATGAACATTTCATTCTTAGGATGGATAATTTGACACTGTATAAGTCTACGGTTACTTATATTTGTGTCGATAACAATAAAAGGCGACAATATTTCTTTCCTTTTATTGATATTCTTGTACCGGCTTGGTAATTGAGTACTTTTGTACCTCAAGATTGATTGTTAGACATTAGAGGAAGGATTTTAAGTTTCAAATTGCTATATGTGTTGTACTCATCAATATAGGGTGCCAACATTGACCTTTTCTTGGTTATTCCATACCGGCATCATATTTTATTCTTTTGGTTCATAGTTTTCAGTCTACGGAGACTAAAAACTTTGTCGACAGATATAAAAAGTGCCAATATTTCTTCTTTTATATCATATTTAAGTACTGGTCTGATAAATGAGTAGTTTTATTCCTCATGCTGGAGTGTTTTATATCTATTATTTTTTTTTTTTTTTTTTTTTTTAACTGGTCTGATAAATGTGTACTTTTATGAAGTGTTTGAGTTAAATTATATTTATAATTTTTTTTTTTTTTTTTTTTTTTTTTTTTTTAACTATATTGATTTCCTCTTTGCAAGTGGACCACACACTTTAAATTTCACACACCTTATTCTGAGAATGAGAAACCATGAAAACGCTTTTGGACCGTGTGAAATAGCTGGCGTATTTCGTTTTCATCGATTTTGTTCAAACACGTTTCATGTTGATACGCAATAACCCCGATAGATATACACGTCTTATATACACCAATAGCTGGCGCATTTTGTCAGCTTATGTATACAAAAGTTCCAGCTTTAAGGTAGTAAAATGACGCAGATTTCGTTGTTCTTGTGAAAAATTGCAAATCTTTCAAAGAATTTGGCAGATTTTTGAACCCAACTTTTACAGGAATGAAGTCTCCGACCTGAGGTTATCCTGAAAGAACTTGAAAAACGAGTCTTATTTACTCAGATGTTTTCCGATTGCTTGAGAAATGGCAAAGATACGAGCCTCAGAAAATGACCAGATTGCAATGTTACAGGTTGACACGAAAAGAAAGGCTTTAATATGAACGACAAAACAATACATTGATCAAACAGCAGTCTGTCTGGGCTTTCCAAAACACCAAAGATCTTTCAAATCGGTTGAGAAATACAAGAGTTATTAACGTTCAAAGTCTGTATGCAATTTTTCATTGAGAGGGTTAGGGTTTGGGTTTGGGTTTGGGTTAGGGTTAGGGTTAGGGTAAGGGTTAGGGTTAGGGTTAGGGTTAGGGTTAGGGTTAGGGTTAGGGTTAGGGTTAGGGTTAGGGTTAGGGTTAGGGTTAGGGTTAGGGAAGGGGACTTTGGCGAGATTCGTGCACCTTTTGACTTCTGCGCATGTGTGCACCTTTTCACTTCTGCGCATGCGTGAGGGTTTTGGTTTGAGTTTGGCTTAGGGTAAGGGTTTTCTATAAAGTATACCTGATTTGCATATTGTGAAGCAGGGAGATAACCTGATTTGGAATATAAGCAAATTTTGTTTTAAACGTAGCTCTTTCGTTAGTGGTCCGATTTATAAACTGTTAAGCGTTTTAGAAAGATAAATTAATTGCGCACATTTTGATGTCTTGATATTGAAAATGTATTGGGAATTCAAAAGTTATAGGTCGTTGAAGAAAACGTGTCAGAAATTGCTGGTACAACGATCAATGTGCTCCACCTAAATATTAAGAAATGATAGCCTTCCATGAAGGAGTTTAAGTGTCAAGCTGCTATATTTGTTGTATTAATCAATATCTTGGGCCAATATTTACCCTTTTTGTTGAATTTTCTCTACCGGCATAATAATTTTATTCTGTATGTACCTCATGATGAAAAGTTTTTCAAAATTAAGCGCTTAGTAAGTCTACGGTTATACTAAAACTTTTGTCGACAAGAATAAAAGAGCCAATATTTCTTCTCTTGAATGATATTCTGGGTTAGGTTAGGGTTAGGGTTAGGGTTAGGAGTTAGGTTAGGGTTAGGGTTAGGGTTAGGGTTAGGGTTAGGGTTAGGGTTAGGGTTAGGGTTAGGGTTAGGGTTAGGGTTAGGGTTAGGGTTAGGGTTAGGGTTAGGGTTAGGGTTAGGGTTAGGTTAGGGTTAGGGTTAGGGTTAGGGTTAGGGTTAGGGTTAGGGTTAGGGTTAGGGTTAGGGTTAGGGTTAGGGTTAGGGTTAGGGTTAGGGTTAGGGTTAGGGTTAGGGTTAGGGTTAGGGTTAGGGTTAGGGTTAGGGGACTTTGGCGAGATTCGTGCACCTTTTGACTTCTGCGCATGTGTGCACCTTTTCACTTCTGCGCATGCGTGAGGGTTTTGGTTTGAGTTTGGCTTAGGGTAAGGGTTTTCTATAAAAGTATACCTGATTTGCATATTGTGAAGCAGGGGAGATAACCTGATTTGGAATATAAGCAAATTTTGTTTTAAACGTAGCTCTTTCGTTAGTGGTCCGATTTATAAACTGTTAAGCGTTTTAGAAAGATAATTTAATTGCGCACATTTTGATGTCTTGATATTGAAAATGTATTGGGAATTCAAAAGTTATAGGTCGTTGAAGAAAACGTGTCAGAAATTGCTGGTACAACGATCAATGTGCTCCACCTAAATATTAAGAAATGATAGCCTTCCATGAAGGAGTTTAAGTGTCAAGCTGCTATATTTGTTGTATTAATCAATATCTTGGGCCAATATTTACCCTTTTGTTGAATTTTCTCTACCGGCATAATAATTTCATTCTGTATGTACCTCGCGATGAAAAGTTTTCAAAATTAAGCGCTTCGTAAGTCTACGGTTATACTAAAACTTTTGTCGACAAGAATAAAAAGAGCCAATATTTCTTCTCTTGAATGATATTCTGGTACTGGCCTTATAATTGAGTACTTTTAAATACATCCTGATGGGTTGTTTGACATTAAATGGGAATGAAAACAAGTTTAAATAACAAAATTTGTTGTCGGTATCAACAAAAGGTGCCAATATCTTCCTTTCTTCCTGATTTTTCTGGTCCGGCATCATTATTTGAATCTAAGAATGAATAGTTTGACACAAATTAAGAGATTTATAAGTGTACGGTTACTGATATTTATGTCGCGAAACAATTTAAAGCGACACTATTTCATCTTTATTATAATATTCTTGTACTGGCCTGGTAATAGAGGACATTTGATACATTCAAATGGATTGTCAGACATAAAAGTGAAAGAATAAAGGTTTTGAAGTGCTATATTTGTTGCATTCAGCAATATAGGGTGCCAATACTGACCATTTTCTTGGTTATTACTTACCTGCATTAACATTTTATCCTTTCGGTACCTCAGGATTGATAGTTTTACACAGGTTTGGGTTTACGGTTACTAAAACTTTTGTCGACAACTATAAGAATGCATAATTTGACAACAGTTGAGAGATTTATAAGTGTACGGTTACTGATATTTATGTCGATACCCATTAAAAGTGACAATATTTCATATGTTTTATAATATTTATGAGTTTAGATGGATTCTCAGACACAAAAGTGAAGAAATGAATGTTTCAGGGTGCTGTATTTGTTGTCTGCATCTATAAATGGTGCCAATATCTATCCTTTTTGATGATACTTCTGTGCCAGCATGAACATTTTATTCTTATGATGGATAATTTGACACTGTATAAGTCTACGGTTACTTGTATTTGTGTCGATAACAATAAAGGCGACAATATTTCTTTCTTTTGATGATACTTCTGTGCCGGCATGAACATTTCATTCATAGGATGGATAATTTGACACTGTATAAGTCTACGGTTACTTATATTTGTGTCGATAACAAATAAAAGGCGACAATATTTCTTTCTTTTTATTGATATTCTTGTACCGGCTTGATAATTGAGTACTTTTGTACATCAAGATTGATTGTTAGAACATTAGAGTGAAGGATTTTAAGTTTCAAAATGCTATATGTGTTGTACTCATCAATATAGGGTGCCAACATTGACCTTTTCTTGGTTATTCCATACCGGCATCATATTTTATTCTTTTGGTTCATAGTTTTCAGTCTACGGAGACTAAAAACTTTGTCGACAGATATAAAAGTGCCAATATTTCTTCTTTTATATGATATTTAAGTACTGGTCTGATAAATGAGTAGTTTTATACCTCATGCTGGAGTGTTTTATATCTATTATTTTTTTTTTTTTTTTTTTTTTTATTTATTAACTGGTCTGATAAATGAGTACTTTTATGAAGTGTTTGAGTTAAATTATATTTATAATTTTTTTTTTTTTTTTAACTATATTGATTTCCTCTTTGCAAGTGGACCACACACTTTAAATTTCACACACCTTATTCTGAGAATGAGAAACCATGAAAACGCTTTTGGACCGTGTGAAATAGCTGGCGTATTTCGTCTTTCATCGATTTTGTTCAAACACGTTTCATGTTGATACGCAATAACCCCGATAGATATACACGTCTTATATACACCAATAGCTGGCGCATTTTGTCAGCTTATGTATACCAAAAGTTCCAGCTTTAAGGTAGTAAAATGACGCAGATTTCGTTGTTCTTGTGAAAAATTGCAAATCTTTCAAAGAATTTGGCAGATTTTGAACCCAACTTTTACAGGAATGAAGTCTCCGACCTGAGGTTATCGAAAGAACTTGAAAAAACGAGTCTTATTTACTTAGATGTTTTCCGATTGCTTGAGAAATGGCAAAGATACGAGCCTCAGAAAATGACCAGATTGCAATGTTACAGGTTGACAGGAAAGAAAGGCTTTAATATGAACGACAAAACAATAAATTGATCAAATAGCAGCCTGTCTGGGCTTTCCAAAACATAAGATCTGTTAAATCGGTTGAGAAATGCCAAAGTTATTAACGTTCAAAGTCTGTATGCAATTTTTCATTGAGAGGGTTAGGGTTTGGGTTTGGGTTTGGGTTAGGGTTAGGGTTATGGTCAGGGTTAGGGTTAGGGTTAGGGTTGAAGGTTAGGGTTAGGGTTAGGGTTAGGGTTAGGGTTAGGGTTAGGGTTTAGGGTTAGGGTTAGGGTTAGGGTTAGGGTTAGGGTTAGGGTTAGGGTATTAGGAAATTCAGCGAATAATGGGTCGTAGTGTCATTTTATTTGGTGTTATATGGCTGGCGTATGAATATATGAGGGTTAGGGTTGGGGTTAGGGTTAGTGTTAGCCGGAACTTGTTTTGTAACCCCAACCCCGAACCCCAAATTTCAAGTACGCATGCGCCGATATGCTTATATTATACACTTACTGACTTGCTTATATAGTAGTCTTTTTGTAACAATTTCCTCAAGAAGGTATGCCAAAATTTGCATATTGAAATTCAGGGGAGATAATCTGTTAAGGCTTATAGGAAAACTTTGAAAAATCGTATCTCTGTTGATGACGGTCCGATTTATAAACTGTTTAGCGTTTTGGAAAGGGAATTCAATTGCGCACATTTTGGCGTCTTGATATTGAAAATGTATTGGGGCATTCAAAACTTATAGGTCGTTGAAGAAAACGTGTCAGAAATTGCTGGTACAACGATCCAATGTGCTCCACCTAAATATTAAGAAATGATAGCCTTCAATGAAGGAGTTTAAGTGTCAAGCTGCTATATTTGTTGTATTAATCAATATCTTGGGCCAATATTTACCCTTTTTGTTGAATATTCTCTACCGGCATAATAATTTCATTCTTTATGTTCCTCATGATGAAAAGTTTTAAAAATTAAGCGCTTCATAAGTCTATGGTTATACTAAAACTTTTGTCGACAAGAATAAAAGAGCCAATATTTCTTCTTTGAATGATATTCTGGTACTGGCCTTATAATTGAGTACTTTTGAATACATCCTGATGGGTTGTTTGACATTAAATGGCAATGAAAACAAGTTTAAATAACAAAATTTGTTGTCGGTATCAACAAAGGTGCCAATATCTTCCTTTCTTCCTGATTTTCTGGTCCGGCATCATTATTTGAATCTAAGAATGAATAGTTTGACACAAATTGAGAGATTTATAAGTGTACGGTTACTGATATTTATGTCGCGAAACAATTAAAAGCGACACTATTTCATCTTTGTTATAATATTCTTGTACTGGCCTGGTAATAGAGGACATTTGATACATTCAAATGGATTGTCAGACATAAAAGTGAAAGAATAAAGGTTTTGAAGTGCTGTATTTGTTGCATTCAGCAATATAGGGTGCCAATATTGACCATTTTTCTTGGTTATTACTTACCGGCATTAACATTTTATCCTTTCGGTACCTCAGGATTGATAGTTTTACACAGGTTTGGGTTTGGGTTACTAAAACTTTTGTCGACAACTATAAGAATGCATAATTTGACAACAATTGAGAGATTTATAAGTGTACGGTTACTGATATTTATGTTTATACCATTAAAAGTGACAATATTTCATATGTTTTATAATATTTATGAGTTTAGATGGATTCTCAGACACAAAAGTGAAGAAATGAATGTTTCAGGGTGCTGTATTTGTTGTCTGCATCTATAAATGGTGCCAATATCTATCCTTTTGATGATACTTCTGTGCCAGCATGAACATTTTATTCTTATGATGGATAATTTGACACTGTATAAGTCTCACGGTTACTTGTATTTGTGTCGATAACAATAAAAGCGACAATATTTCTTTCTTTTGATGATACTTCTGTGCCGGCATGAACATTTCATTCTTAGGATGGATAATTTGACACTGTATAAGTCTCGGTTACTTATATTTGTGTCGATAACAATAAAAGGCGACAATATTTCTTTCTTTTATTGATATTCTTGTACCGGCTTGATAATTGAGTACTTTTGTACCTCAAGATTGATTGTTAGACATTAGAGTGAAGGATTTTAAGTTTCAAAATGCTATATGTGTTGTACTCATCAATATAGGGTGCCAACATTGACCTTTTCTTGGTTATTCCATACCGCATTATATTTTATTCTTTTTGGTTCATAGTTTTCAGTCTCGGAGACTAAAACTTTGTCGACAGATATAAAAAGTGCCAATATTTCTTCTTTTATATGATATTTAAGTACTGGTCTGATAAATGAGTAGTTTTATGCCTCATGCTGGAGTGTTTATATCTATTATTTTTTTTTTTTTTTTTTTTTATTTTATTAACTGGTTAGGGTTAGGGTTAGGGTTAGGGTTAGGGTTAGGGTTAGGGTTAGGGTTAGGGTTAGGGTTAGGGTTAGGTTAGGGTTAGGGTTAGGGTTAGGGTTAGGGGTATTAGGAAATTCAGCGAATAATGGGTCGTAGTGTCATTTTATTTGGTGTTATATGGCTGTGTATGAATATATGAGGTTAGGGTTGGGGTTAGGGTTAGTGTTAGCCGGAACTTGTTTTGTAACCCTAACTCGAACCCCAAATTTCAAGTACGCATGCGCCGATATGCTTATATTATACACTTACTGACTTGCTTATATAGTAGTCTTTTGTAACAATTACCTCAGAAGGTATGCCAAAATTTGCATATTGAAATTCAGGGAGATAATCTGTTAAGGCTTATAGGCAAACTTTGAAAAAATCGTATCTCTGTTGTTGACGGTCCAATTTATAAACTGTTTAGCGTTTTGGAAAGGAATTCAATTGCGCACATTTGGTGTCTTGATATTGAAAATGTATTGGGGCATTCAAAAGTTATAGGTCGTTGAAGAAAACGTGTCAGAAATTGCTGGTACAACGATCCAATGTGCTCCACCTAAATATTAAGAAATGATAGCCTTCCATGAAGGAGTTTAAGTGTCAAGCTGCTATATTTGTTATATTCATCAATATCTTGGGCCAATATTTACCCTTTTCTTGAATATTCTCTACGGCATAATAATTTTATTCTTTATGTACCTCGCGATGAAAAGTTTTTCAAAAATTAAGCGCGTAAGTCTACGGTTACACTAAAACTTTTGTCGACAAGAATAAAAGAGCCAATATTTCTTCTCTTGAATGATATTCTGGTACTGACCTTATAATTGAGTACTTTTAAATACATCCTGATGGGTTGTTTGACATTAAATGGAATGAAAACAAGTTTAAATAACAAAATTTGTTGTCGGTATCAACAAAAGGTGCCAACATCTTCCTTTCTTCCTGATTTTTCTTGTCCGGCATCATTATTTGAATCAAAGAATGAAAAGTTTGACACAAATTGAGAGATTTATAAGTGTACGGTTACTGATTTTTATGTCATGAAACAATTAAAAGCGACACTATTTCATCTTTGTTATAATATTCTTGTACTGGCCAGGTAATAGAGGACATTTGATACATTCAAATTTATTGTCAGACATAAAGTGAAAGAATAAAGGTTTTGAAGTGCTATATTTGTTGCATTCAGCAATATAGGGTGCCAATATTGACCATTTTCTTGGTTATTACTTACCGGCATTAACATTTTATCCTTTCGGTACCTGAGGATTGATAGTTTTACACAGGTTTGGAGTTTCGGTTACTAAAACTTTTGTAACAACTATAAGAATGCATAATTTGACAACAATTGAGAGATTTATAAGTGTACGGTTACTGATATTTATGTGATACCCATTAAAAGTGACAATATTTCATATGTTTTATAATATTTATGAGTTTAGATGGATTCTCAGACACAAAAGTGAAGAAATGAATGTTTCAGGGTGCTGTATTTGTTGTCTGCATCTATAAATGGTGCCAATATCTATCCTTTTGATGATACTTCTGTGCCAGCATGAACATTTTATTCTTATGATGGATAATTTGACACTGTATAAGTCTCACGGTTACTTATATTTGTGTCGATAACAATAAAAGGCGACAATATTTCTTTCTTTTATTGATATTCTTGTACCGGCTTGGTAATTGAGTACTTTTGTACCTCAAGATTGATTGTTAGACATTAGAGTGAAGGATTTTAAGTTTCAAATTGCTATATGTGTTGTACTCATCAATATAGGGTGCCAACATTGACCTTTTTCTTGGTTATTCCATACCGCATCATATTTTATTCTTTTGGTTCATAGTTTTCAGTCTACGGAGACTAAAACTTTGTCGACACATATAAAAAGTGCCAATATTTCTTCTTTTATATGATATTTAGGTACTGGTCTGATAAATGAGTACTGTTATGCCTCATGCTGGAGTGTTGGAGTTAAATTATATTTATTTTTTTTTTTTTTTTTTTTTTTTAAGGGTTAGGGTTAGGGTTGTTAAATACTTTGGTGTACTGCTGTCAAATGTCAGCATTTAATTAATCTAGGTGAAAAAAGGTAGAATTTTCAGTTTGGACAACATTCAGATAGCCATCTTTAAATTTGTTAATTACTTTTTATATTAACTAGGATTTTCATAAAACTATACTTGGATTTTCATCAAACTTTACAGCTATCTCAGTTTAATATTGATCTTACTGAATCCCAGGCTGTTATGTACTTTGGTGTACTGCTGTCAAATGTCAGCATTTAATTAATCTAGGTGAAAAAA